>OZ012707.1:52862351-53102460 GCA_963942595.1 Cylloceria caligata | reverse complement strand
CTAAATTTCGCGCACTCCTTATTCACCGAATGAACGTAAACCGCGACGTATCTCCCGTCAAACTAGGAGCGTGATAAAGAGAGAAGGAATAAAGAATAAGAACAATAATAAGAAGAAGACTCGTCATCGAACGGTTACAGATATTTTTGGATAGTTGAAACAAGATATTATTATTATATTATATTATTTTCATTCCCACCGACGCAAATAATTATCGAAGGATCCGATTGGGTGTATTATAAACGAATTTCTTCGCTAACAGATGATGCACCCATTGAATTTGTTTTTCCTGGGTAGGGCGATGAATATATCGATCTCGCGCACACTATGCTTAGCTTGAGAGTGAATATAACATCTCCGTCTACGGAAATTGCTACGGGTACAGCCCCAAAAGTAAGCGCTGGCCCTGTAAACACTCTTTTGCATTCTATATTTGATCAGGTGCATGTAAACTTGAATCAAGAACTAGTTTGACCTTCTAATAATGTAGGCATTATTAGAAGGTTATCGAGCGTACATAGAAACACTTTTAAATTACGGTCCATCTGCCAAAAATTCACATCTCACAAAAGTTCTCTGGTACGACGATACTCCGGGAAAAATGGATGATATAACATCGGGAAATGCGGGTCTTGTAAAGAGAAAACAATTTTTAAATGTCGGAAAACTGTGGATTTGATCGGCCATCTGCATTGCGATATATTCAATCAGAAGCGGTTCTTTTTAAACGGTGTCGAGATGCGTCTATGGCTGGTGCGGTCTAAATATCCATATTGTTTTGTGGGAGGTACAAACAACGGTAAATGCCGATTAAAGATTCTTGAGTCATCGCTACTCGTTCGTAGAACAAAAATAGCTCCTGGTGTGCTGCTGTCGCTCGCTAGAACTTTGGGGTAATCTACAGCAAAATATCCTATTACGAGAGTCGAGATAAAGGCCGTTTCAATACACTCCAGTGTTAATGGAGAGACGATCTACAATGTTGTGCTAGGTCAATTGCTGATGCGTATAATTATTGGTTTTGTCTTTCAATTTTCGAAATTAGAAGATAAATTATCTCTCATCGTATTCAGATGGTGCTCAAATACCTTTCAAACCATTATAACCGGATTTCATGAAAAATTATTTGTATGTGGATGCTTTTCAAACGCTGTATTCGGGAACTGGAATACATTTCATGAACAACGGTAATTCGATCGGTCGCGATAATTATCGCGATGGATATTGTCTGTTTGCTTTTGATTTGACACCCGATCTTACGGCGAACAGCAATTCACATTGGAATTTAATAAAGCATGGTGACATGAAGATAGAGGTACGATTTGAGGAAGCGTTTGCTTCAATGGTAAATTGTATTGTCTACGCGGAATATGGCAATGTCCTTGAAATCGGTGCCTCGCGCCAGGTAATGATGGATTTTACTGGATAATTAAACAAATCTGCTGACGTCGCGATAAAATTGTCTCGTGTTAACCGCCGTAGAAGTGTTTATGTAAGTAGCAAATCAGTAGAACTTGAGCATCTGCACAGATTAGACGTGAAAATGGATATCGTCGTAGATGTACAGGGATTGCGTGGTAAATACTCGGAATTTATTCCAAAGAAAATTGCCGTAGTAGCGGTGAATAGACCGCACTCTGCTCACTGGACCGTCGCACCAAAGTTCCACTTTGCTGTACTACCACAGAATTCGAGAAACCAGAATAAGTTTCTCTCGAAATTCTTTCACGGTTTTGAATGGTACGAGGTTGATGTGAGCTGCAAACAAGTATACGTTAACTTGCGTGAAATTTCGCAAAAATCAAGATGTATCTGTACACGCGGCCACGAAAAGGCTATACTTCTTCGCGGTATTACTAGTCGTCAAATTTCCAACCTGGCGGATGAGGAGTGCGCACCATTGTACACATCGATGCCGAAATCTTTCGGAAAATGCTTCAGATACGCTATGATAAGCGATTCATCGTCTTGGCACTGTGCAATGCGGCAGGATTTCTAAATAAAAAATTGGCTTCGCGAGCACCCAGTTAAAGGAGATTCGTACATAGATGTTTGGTCGGCAGACGAAGAGGAAGAGAATGAAAAAGGAGAAATCTTCACCATGCAGTCATGACACGATCGATGATGCTGTGAAATCAATTTTGCGTATATGCGTCTGTTTGATAATGATTATGAATAAAGTATATCCGGCTCGAAGGACCAAAATTGTATGATTATTGATGGATGAATTTATCTAGTATGATTAACCAGCAAAATTGAGATAAGTTAATGAGTGCGTCGAGTGATCGACTGGTTAGCCTCAATGAAGATAACTAAAGTCGATGAGTAATAATATTTTGAGCAGTTATCTAATAATAATTAATAAATAATAATATGTTGAATGATTTTCTCAATTCAGTGACCGGAGAGCAAAGTGAACAGTGCGTGAGCACGGAATACGTCGAGTTGACAGATGAGACTGGGTGGATATTAAAAATCCTGGTGATAAGTATACGAAATTAAATGTACTAAATTTGTAACAATAATAAGTCAATGTTTATTGAATTATTTAACAATGATTAAAAGAATACCTGGTGAATAAACAACAAAAAATGTAACTGATTTGGTCTGGCTTGTGTGTTGATGTACTGGTGTTGAATGGGTTCTCAGGCTGTTGAGTTGGCTTGTGGAGTCGTGTGGATGATCCTGGTGGGGTGGTCTGATGTAGAGCTCTGTAGCGAAGCCACACGTCGGGCTAGTGAGTGGGCTATAGGCGATGTGTGGTGCGAGGCTGAGTGGCGTCTATGCTGCCAACTATGCGTAAAATCGTTGACAGTTTTGTGAGTGTAGTTGAGTTTGTGGTGGAGTTACGTGATTTGCATTTACACTGAGTTGAACGATACGTGATTTGGCAATCAGTTTAATACACTACACTACTGAGTAGGTAAAGAATGAGTGGTACTAATGGACAGAAAAGGTGAGGTGACGCGTGAATATCATGAGCGAACGACTCGAGAGTGAATAATGGCTACATCCGTCGACGATGAGACTGAGCATCATGAGGGCGGACGTGCGTCACAGCTCAAGTGAGTCTTGATTCGCCGCCAGCGAAGGAAAGTGAGTCCTGTGAGCAGTGATGCCAGATGAGGGAATTTTGCCCCTATCTCGCTGCCCTCGCCACGCTGCCCGTGCTAGGCGCGTCAGGGGAAGGCTTGCGCCGCTCGTAACAAATCTCGTCTTGATTGCGCTTTACGTTTCTCGCCCCACCCACTTCACAACAGCCACTGCGCAGGCTTTTATGAAATGAGTTATGGAAGAATTTTAAAGAATATATATAAATATTATATACATAAATAAATTGATGATTAAAGTAAAGAAATATATAAAACGCTTACTAATTTTGCAGCCGTCAGCAAATGAATAGTGCATTACAATATCCAACACCAAATTGTATTACTTTACACAAAAGGTTCATTACAATTTATTGAATAAAAAGAAATTGTAATGCTCTACTCAAATTGCTATATATAATCATGCGATATTATATTATATGTTTCTAAATTAATAAATAATAAATAAATATATTTCTCTTTTTTCTTAAGTCTATGCAATGCATTATACACAACGTTATATTCATTTTTATTCACATTTATTTTTATGTAACGCGTTCGATTTGCTTTATTTCCAGCTTTTTAACGTACCCATTACGATATTTATTTATTTTCATTTTTATTTATTCGTGTTTATATTTTTATATTGTTTATCTATTTCATGACCGATTTATTCCCGAAGAACTATTTAATTATAATATCACAAAGTTTTAAGGAACTATTTAGTCGTTATACCACAAGTTATTTCGCGCAGAAATGATTGTAATTTGGTTTAAGCAATCAATTTTTTTTTTATATTCACTTATTTATCCGATATTACGTTGAGATAAAAACGGTGTAGTGTGTGACGTCACACCCTGCCTGACTGTTCATTGGTCGGTGAGCCGGGTCTGCGTAGTGTGTGACGTCACACGCTGCCTGACTGCTGATTAGTCGGTGCGCTGGGTGCGCGCGCAGTGGGCGCTAAAACAGACGCAGTGGAGAGAGTACCCAAAAGGGAACAAAATTCCCTCATCTGGCATCACTGCCTGTGAGTGGTCTTGCCGCTGGGGCCACGCTAGTAGCGTTGGCCGCTTGAGTGAGCTTCGATCGAGGATGCGAGCTGATAGACGACGTGCCTGAGTATGCTGCGTTGATACATCGATAGAGTATGACTGTGAGCTGTACCACGAGTGTAGCGCGTGCACGAGTTGAGTGTGTGCCTGATAGGTGCGAAAACTGAACAACGTCTGTCAAAGCGTATACCAGGTGTATGCATAAGTTTTTTCCGGTTTTTTGGTAAAAAAAAACACGTAATTTTCAAGGGAAATTAACTTTTGTTTTATTCAAAATATTGGCCATCGGCTTCTACACATTTCGCCCATCTTTCAGGTAACTTATGAATGGCATGCCAGAAAAACTACTAGTCTTTTGCGGCAAACCATTCGTCGAGCCATTTTCCAACTTCCTCGAAATTGCTGAAGTGCTGCTCTGGGAGCGCGTGCCCCATTGATGCGAAGAGGTGATACTCAGATGGCGCCAGGTCTGGCGAATACGGCGGGTGCGGAAGGATGTCCCATCCAAGCGATTTCAAGGTGTCTTTCACTGCTTTTGCTGTGTGAGACGGCGAGTGACTTTGCGATTTTCTATTTGACGTTCATTCAAATCGTATGGGATCCATTTACCGAGTTTATTGATCTTCCCCATTACTCGTCAACGTCTGCTGATTGCTTCTTGTGACACATGTAATGCTTCTGCTAATTGCCGTTGAGTTTGAGTTGGGTCATCATCCAATAACTCCTGCAATTGCTCGTCTTCGCATTTTTGTGGTCTACCAGAGCGCTCACTGTCTTTCACATTGAAATCACCACTTTTAAATTGTCGAAATCATGTCTCACATGTTCTAATCGATGGAGCGTGTTCACCATATGTTTCTACCAGCAAACGTTGACTTTCAGCAGCTTTTTTCTTTTGATTAAATAAGAAAAGCAATGCGTGCCGCAAATGTTCTTTTTCAGGCACAAAACTCGACATGATCACTGAACGATAAAACAAAGACGCTAGTTTTTGGCGGACTCAACTTGTGTGTGTTTGAAGGTTAATGTCAGACGAACAAAATGACGTATGTGTCAAAATAATACGCTGCGTACTTTTCGCTGGCGCCATCTCTTAGTTAAACCGGAAAAAACTTATGCATATACCTGGTAGGTCATAATTTAATTATTGACTATGAGTTCAGCATGAACACTAGACAAATTTACAAGAGTCTGCAGTATCTACCGCTTTCAACCGTTGGAATGCATTCTGCTGACAGAATGTCTCATGTATGGTCGTTATCGGCCGAACTCGTTTTTAACACGGTTAACCACGACGGAATTGGAGATCAATGGATCGCCATGTACGTCGACCATCATGCAAAAGAAATGTTCTTTGTTAGCGACGGGCTACCACCGATTATACCCCAACATCTTGCACGGCTACGAAGAAACTACAAGTTCTATTGGTACGGCATTAAGCAACTACAGAGTAATACGTCGGTTGTGGGTGGACTATTTTATATCGTATTCCTGCAACTTATGTCGTGCGGATTCACCTTGTTGCGATTTAATAATCTCTTTAGCGATACTGTAATGACAAACGATCGAATATATGTGAATATATAGAATAGTATGTGTTTGAGAATGCTTGAGCATTCTGCTACGCGTTGCGGGACTGCGCCTGCAGGCTAACGTGGGCAAATTCTTGTCGTTGCTGCTTAGCGGCAGCACCTCACAGGAGCAGTAAACTCGCACTGGGTCAGCGTGCCCAGCATCAGGTCGCTGCGCGCACGTGCTCTACGACTGCTTGGCGAGACAGCGGCTGCTTCGTATATCGCAGCCATCTTGCGTTTTGCTCTTGCATAGCTTTGACCGTTTCCGTGACTCGTGCGCTCACAACATAGTTCAGTGCATCTTAATAATTCTCATCGTTCCACTATGCCGACCTACAGTCACTACAAAACTGATCCACCATATCAGCATTGATATATTGACGTCCACCACGTCGGCTTACTAGTCTAGTACATCAACATATTGGCTCATCGTGTCGTGCACCCGACTTCAGCATTACCGCGTGGCCCGATCGGGACAGCACATCTCATCACTCACACCGATTAATATAATCGTGTGTGGTAACAAGCTCACCTCAATTTATTAACTTTTTTCTGCTCATTTTTATATTATATATTATTTTCTATATTTAATTCGTTTTATTTATATTTTTTCGTCCATGGCATTTGACAGGTGGAGCAATAAATGCCACTGTAAACCACATCCGTGTACTGCATATTAATTTACCTGCTACAATTTTACAGTCCACTTCTCTCCAGCAACCGAATTCTCGAACGGTATGTGAATATTACAATGCTTTTACTTGTCGAAGATCGGAAAGTGATAAAAATTAATTTAACGGTGTAAGTATCTCGAAACGAAGGTTACCGTATTTGCAGGGATGCTGCATGCGACGGTAAATGTGTATAGTCATTTTAATAATATATTGATTAATTAAAAACTAATACCTGGTATTACTGTGTCTCTTTTTTTTATAGTGTAGTAATTAGAAAATTATAATTGAAGTATCTCTCTCTCTCTCTCCCTCCCCCCCTCTCTCTCGGTGCTGGATCATGTTCTACGCCATTTACTGCACAGCAAGCGCTTTGCAGAGAACACAGTGCAAAGCGACACACACGTGAATAACCGCTGTCGATGCATTCAAAGCGCTGTACAAGTGGTTTTTATTTAGAGGAGGTTCTTACCTTTAAGTTATCACGTTACTCTATAGTAGCTTCCTGATCATTTAGTCTATCTTCGGCATCGCATGCGCAAACATTAAAAAGCAATATGTATCCGCGATACGGCAAGAAGGACTTAAGCGACGCGTTTTGGTGACGAGTGATTTTAGTGGAGAGCGTAATGAGGCACGCGTGTGTGTTCTAGTCAGTGTAAAGTGCTCGTGAGAGTGTGTGTGTGTGTGTTCGTGTGTGTGTATATGTGCCAGAAATTCTCACAGTCGTCACTCTGGTTTAGATAGCCATCGTAGCAGTCGCGAGCAGCGCAGGAGTGAGTTAAAAATTTTATTCCAAGTATATGGCTGCCCTTGCTTTATCCTCCTTTTATCTCTACTCTCCGTTGTTAACCAGAGTAGCGACACCACCCTACTCCACGTTACCGACACTGTTTAAACAGAGTGGGTAGCGCGGCGGTGGACTAGTGGGGTGGTGGAGGTAGCCGTATAGTGGGGGAAGGAGTGGGTGGCAGAAAAGTCGGCTACATACTACTAACGGTAACTTGAATCAATTTAATTTTTATGGTATTCAAATATAATATTCTTATTAATTAAATTATTGAGGAATCAGCTCTTTTGCTGCGACAATGGTCACGGCACCGTAGCACCTCTCTGCTACTGTCTCGCTATACTCGGAAGCCGTACACGCGGCCGCGGGCAGCACCACATGGACACGAAGTACTTGTGCAATTGGAGACGATCACGCCCTCAGGAAGTGGTAGCGTCGCTTAACGGCGCATTTAAAAGCGAAGCCATCTCGTTTTTACTTAGTTCCGAAACCCCAAGCATGCAGCATCGTGCAAAACTGCTCGTCTTGGACATTCTCACTCATATAATTCTGACTTCTCGGTGATAATTTGTGCTAAACTGGACTCAATTTCATCGATTAAAGTGACGTACTGACGAATTCAATAAATTAACTCAGCCACATTCAGTAATACTCAATTAAGTGCATCAACATTTATTACTCATCTCATGGCGTGCTTTGCACCTCGTGCATTTGATTCGCGCTCATCAGGCAGTAAAACTGCGTAGCACACAATCACTGTAATTTTGTGTGCATCTCACCTGAACTCAGTGATTGCTTACTTTAAATTTTTTATTTTTGTAATGTGAATATGGAATATAGACCTTCATCCATTGTTACACCCGCCTGCTTTATTTTTCCACCTGTCGTGAGTCACGTCTCATTCTTTTCTAATATATTGCAATTAGTCATACTTAATCAGCAGAGGTAATTCACGAACGAGGTGCGGGGAACCGGCGCAGCCATGGGCGGAGGGGGTGGTGGAAAACCCCAGCTAACTGATGCTACAATGAACCAGGCTTAGGAGAATAAAAGCCTTGTCGCGGACTAACTCTCCAAGCCAAGGTGGGAGCTTTCGTACTGACGGCTCGATCGAACTTGGGTTATAGTGCCGCATACGATGCCCTTGGCGCACCAAGCGACCCCCCCCCCCCCCCCATTGTAACTAGCCTTACCTCCACACGCAGGCTCTGTGGTAATGGATCATTTTTTTTCTTGACTTACTCGTGGGATCATGAATGTAAACAAAAAAAAACCACAACTTATGCCGATTCGATGGAGCTTTGCCGGCAGGAACTATGGCGGAGGCCATACAAAGTTCGAGTACCGGGGACGTTGTTACTTCTGCAACGTTGACCCACAGGTTGCCTTTCAGGGACTCTACGCCAAACGGAGAGAAGGAGCGAGCAGCGAAAGCGGGGCCCACCAACTCTCCTCGAGTGACTGGCCGGAAGGCGTGTCGTAATGGAGTGGCGAAGAGGAGGGCTCGCCAGGCCAGATTGGCCGAGCAGGGCTCTTCCGATGAGCCCATCCACGGGGACACGCTAACCGTAGGAGTCGAGGTGAAGGGCTCTAAACGGCCCCGAACCCTGAACAACACTCCACTGGAGCGAATCAAAGCCGCTAAGAAGAGTCCTTCCCAAAGCCACACGGCTTCAGTGAGGCGATGATTGCGGATAAGTGGGTGGCAATTGCGCCGTCCAATTAACCCGTAACCGTTTCCAGCCCGGAGGAAGATAAGCTGGTGAAGCACGCGCTTCTAGGAGCGTGGGACACTATCACTACGGGACAAGCAGTCCCGTGTTTTGAGGGGACCCCGTTCGACTAGGGAGTCCACTGAGTGATTTGCTCGGATGAGCGGTCACAGACTTGGTTGAAGGAAATCGTCCCCAACCTAAGACCATGGGAGGGCGCCTCTCTTCAGGTTCTGAAGAAATAGTGCCTACCAAAGCTGAAGAGGTTGACAGCGGTTCTCCCTAGCTCAAACAAGGGAACTGACGTCATTCTCAAAAGATTAGGTCGCTAGAATCCTGGACTACTAACTCCTTTCTGGAGGGTGTGGGACAGGAAAACGGAGAAGGGCGATGTCCACTTGATTCTTAGGGTTGGCGTCTTCTCCCTGGAGAGCTGAGAAGAGAGGTTTCGCCCCCGACTAACGCCTAGGAAGGGCCCGTTTTTATGAGACCCACCATAGAGCCGAACCGGGGTAGTGGATCCCACGCCCGCTGGCGGACTAGAGGAAGACGGAGGCGGGGACGCAGCAAGGACCGCCGAAATCGGAAATGCAGAGGGCGAAAATTGCGACATTCTGATCCATCCCCTAACTTGAGCCGATGGAGTAGGAATCCTCTGCCGTGGTACCAACTGCACAGCACGTGTCGGGACCGTGACATCGCAGCAGTGCAAAAGAGGGCCTGGCTAAGGCTCGGCGGGGAGTCCAAAAGACACTCGCTGAGGCTCTGACGAGACCTCCCATAACGCGACGAAAGGACGACGTGAAAGCGCCGGTCCATGTGGCCAAGGAAGGTGAGGGAAGCGGCCCACAAGAGAGACAGCTCTTCTCTCCCCACCCACAATCTCTATTCCCTAGCCCTATTTCTCCCCCTCCGCCCCTAGGCATTGGGAACAAGGCAATCAAAGCAAACCACATGGGCGCGGAAACTGTCGAATCTTCCCAGAGGAACCTGCAACACTCCAAACGGGCCTCAGGTGTTCTATGTCGGGACCTTGCAATGGGGCACATAGATATATCCCTAATATAGGAACCCTGGATTTACAAGAGGCTAGTGAAAAGGATAGGTCAAAACAACGGGACGTTAATATACGACCCTACAGAGCACGAGCCAAGGGCCTGTGTCTACGTGAACAAAAGACACTGTGCTCTGAAGCTGAGCAGGTTCTGCTGCAGGGATCTAGCGGTAGCCTCGGTCAAGCTGCGGCTAGGAGAGGGTTGGAGGTGCTGACGGACCTTGTCGTCTGTTTAGCGCACCTCCCATGTGATTCTGCCGAAACCCCACCTACGAGGAACTAAAAGCCGTTATATATCACTGCTGTAGAGAAGGACTGCACCTGGTGATTGGGTGCGACGCGAATTCGCACCACTTCATCTGAGTCAGTTCAGACACAAACGAGAGGAGCTCAGCTCTGCTGTATTCCAATACCTCTCGACAACAAATCTTGAGATCCTTAACAAGGGATCCAAGCACACCTTCGTCACCGCAAGGAGTCAAGAGGTCATTGACCTTACCCCGGAAACTCCTACAGTTGCACAGTGGATAGAAAGCTATAGGGTGGACGATGAGGATACTTTCTCGGATCACCGCCGCATTCTCTTCAGTATGAAGGGCGAGAAAAGGGGGTCGGTTCGCTGACCTCATCAATCATCTAAGCCTATGAAGCTGCGTGCCCTCTAAAGGAACGCAAATGCGGTAAAAAAGTAACGTGGTGGAACAAGGAGATGAGCCAGCTCCGCTCAATTTCACACCGACTACTCAACAAAGCCATGAGGACGAAGACAGATACTAACTGAGCAGCTTATAGGATCACACAGAGGACCTATAAGAGGCTCATAAAAAGTTCTAAACTGGATGCTTGGGAGAAATTCTGTGAAAAGGTGGAGACCCTGTCAACAGTGGCTAGCCTCCGTAGAGTTTTCACTGCAGGACCACACACTAAGCCTGGTGGACTCGCACTAGCCCACATAATGGAGATGCATTTCCCCGGATCTAAACTGATCAAGCGGGGCACAACCCTACAGTTGAGACGTACCGCGGTCAGGCCAGGGGATTGGGATACCGCCGCTAACGTGATCACACATGATAGGATCTAGTGGGCTCTGGACTCGTTTAACGGGTACAAGAGCCCTGGGGCTGATGTGGTTTTCCCGGCCCTCCTACGGGAGGAGGGAGGATCTGGTCACACATCTCAACTACATCTTCAGATCCTGCCTTCGCTGAAATATGTGCCAAAAGCCTGGAGAGAGATCATTATAATCTTCATCCTGAAACCGGGGAAGGCTAGATATGACCAAGCATTCATGCCAATCGGCTTTCTATTGACAGCAATGGAGAAACGCGTTGATAGGTACAGTAGCGGACAAAAGTTTAAGACGATGAATTACAATTTGGTTCATAGATCTGTCATACAAGTACTAACGTTTCTTTCGGCTTGTTGTTTTTTTACAATACATGTGTACGTTTGACCTTCATAATGTAGAAGTCTCGGTCGTCAAATGTAAACAATATAGATTATACATTTTTTTTTTCTTCCAACCATCTGTAAACAGCGGACATTAGTTTAAGACGATCTGTCGAACAAGATACCCGTAGTCGATCCATGCAATAATTTGATATATTAATACTGTAAATAGTTTGTGGTGTATCATCCAGTGTCTTAAGTTTAATTACGTACGAAAAGAGTATGGGTAAAGCCCGTAATTTGTCATCAACTGAACGAAAACTAATCGTGTCTCTACGGAAGCAAAATGAGACATTTTCTTCAATTGCAACTCAAATGAATCGATCAGAAACTTCTTGTAAGCAAGCGTGGTACAAGTTTGTGAAGACTGGGGACTATTTTGATCGACCAAAAAACGGTAGACCGCGGAAAACCACGCCAACGCTGGATCGTCGGATTCATCGATTAAGCGAGAGAGATCGTTTTCGTTCAGCAGTCGATATCAGAGCTGAAATATCCAGTAATAATAATGCACAAATAAGTGTAAGAACTGTCCAAAGACGATTAGACGAATTCAATTTGAAAGCACGAAAGCCACGGAATAAGCCGATGCTCAGTAAAAAGAATAAAAAATTACGACTGCAATTTGCTAAGGCTCATCGGCATTGGACAAGTGAGGATTGGCAAAATGTGCTATTTTCGGACGAATCCAAATTCAACCGAATTTGTTCTGACGGGATACTGTATGTAAGACGTCGAATTGGCGAAGATTTAAATCCTCGATGTGTTTTACCGACAGTTAAGCATGGAGGTGGAAACGTAATGGTGTGGGCATGTTTTTCTCGCAATGGTCCTGGACCAATACGCCGAATTAATGGAATCATGGACCGTTTTCAATACTTGGATATATTGAAAAATACTATGTTACCGTATGCCTACGAAAATATGGGTGATAATTTTATTTATCAACAAGATAATGACCCAAAGCATACGGCTCGGGTAGTGAAAAGTTTTTTTCAAGATGAAAAAATCACTTTATTACCGTGGCCGTCGCAGTCGCCGGATTTAAATCCAATTGTAAACTTATGGTGTACCATAAAAAGAAGGGTTCAAAGAAATAAACCAAAAAATTTTGACGATTTGTACTCTTTGGTTGAAAAAACGTGGAATGAAACAACTGTGGACGACTGCAAAAAATTAATTGATTCAATGCCTCAAAGATGTGCTGATGTGATAAAAAATAATGGACTGTGGACAAAGTATTGAAGGGAGGAAAATATCTGTATATTTTCTACCAAAAAATATTTTTTTACGTATAGTCTTAAACTTTTGTCCCCGAAGATATCAAACAAATTTATGTTTTCTTTGTTTATTGTATCTAATGTTGTTACGCGCAAAATTGAATTTATGTAATAAATATATGAATTAATGATTAATTAGCTAATACAACAAAAAATCCACTGAGTCAATTCTTTTCATAAAAAAATGAAGGATTACTTTTTTTTTCCTCTCCGTCTTAAACTTTTGTCCGCTACTGTACCTGCGATCGGAGTCAATGTGTGGTGCGTGGTTAAGGCTATAGGATGATTTAGGGAGCATATATATTGATGGTTGTACTGAGAGGAGCGGGTTTAAATTTGAGGACTTGTGTGCAAGGGCCTCATGTGTCGTTGTGCGGCATCAAAGGGCTGTGCGCGGGGAGATCATTGACGTGGATGATGACGAGTGCTGCGAGACGCTGCTTGTCGATTTCGAGGAATTGATATACGTTGATTGGCAGCAGCTATGTCACCTGGAGCCGCCGATTAGCACACTACCTGTATTGCTTGTGAAGTGTATGGTATTTGGCCTCGATCAAGACCTGATCGGGGAAACATACGGTAGTGATACGCTAATCGGTATACGGATGCCTACCCCTGACAGTGCCCACGCTGCATGGGTGCGGGTAATCGTGTTACTCGGTCACTGAGCTGCGGATGCTGATGTGTGGGTGAGTGAGTGAGTTAGAGAGAGTGTGTGTGCGCGCGCGCGTGCGTGCGTGCGTGCGTGCGTTCGTGCGTGCGTGCGTTCGTGCGTGCGTGCGTTCGTGCGTGCATATGCGTGTGTGCCATGGAATAAATATTGTGTCCGTCACTCTGGAGAGTCCTTGTCAATGCCGCCAACATAAGGGTGAGTTACAAATTTTATTCCAAGTATGTGTACATCTTTGCTTCATCCTGCTTTTATCTCTACTCTTCCTTGTTTGCCCGGGTACCCACACCACCTCACTTTACCATTTCCACGTTACCGACACTCGTTAAGCAGAGTGGGTAGCGCGGCGGTGGAAAAGTTGGGTCCTGGGGGTAGCCGCGTGGTGGGGGAAGAAGCAGGGATAGGAGTGGGATAGAGCAAAGGTGTACACATACTACTTACGCTCTTTATTCTCTATTAAGAGCGTTCTCACTACTACCAGCTAATATTTATATTTATGTAGCGGCTGCTCGCGTATGATTAAAACCTCGGATAAAGAACTGCATGTTTGCAGTATATCGTTTTGTATTCCATGCAGGCAAAGACGACCGACTACTCATGTGTACTGTAACAGTAATTTTTATCGTTAGCAAATATTTTTATTTTTCGTGGGATGCGCGCTCGATCACAGGACTAATTAATATAGACTTCGGGGTGGTCGAGAGTAAAGCTTTATTTAAAAACAATTTCGGAGAAATGTCACTTTTTAATTTCCGATCATCGGTACTCTGCATATGACATCTAAATTCTATAATTTCAGCGCTTATTTCTACAATTATTATATTATTTCGGGTGCACAGATTCTCGATATTCTTTAAAAGTCTGTTATTGTTCTGTACAACGGTATCGCTAGACGCTCGGTGCACATGCATACGCACACCACCAGCCACGCCTATCTCGCACTTTGAACCGATGTTTCGCTCGGACCTCTGTCCCTCTCTCTCTCACATTCGTTTTAACGTCAGGCGTTCTCACTTGCGATATGCTAGTTTCGCCTAACGCTTTAAATACCATATGTCCTAATTTTTAATTTTTCTGCGGTGTCGCGAAGCTAACCTAAACGATTTATTTTCTAGACTTAGTTCTATCTGCTTAATTCTATTTTCTTAATACTAGAGGCTCTATCCTATTCAGCTTATTCTACGCAAATTTCGTCTCTTCACTTTAACCGGTCTATCTCTAAATTGTTCTGGAGTACTATGATATTCCACCAATTATGTTTTTCTCTTATTTTAATAACTCGCCTGTCCTTTCCCTTTTGCTGCTCTTCGTTTTTTTTTTACACACTGGTACTCACTTTTCTTATGCAATCACTAAACTTTTTATAATAAGTGGACATAAAAGAGTTTCACTTCTGCATTTTATATGGTCACCCCGGAAGTCCGATTTTTCTTTCCTTTATTACGGATGTCAGAAACGCTAAGAGAGTCTCTCCCCCCGCGCAGGCTCTCTTATAGCCTTCCCCTCACTCCGCTCAGCCCTACGTCATCATTTACCTTTATTTCGAAATATAACGCATTTCCTGACTTCTGCGATATGCCGCTGCCGCGCTCACCGCCTTCCCCTCGTCACCCAGCAAGGCCAGCTGGTCGCTGACCTGCTGTTTATGTCAGCGAGGGAATTCCGGGGATGTGACATAGCGCGTTTTTCGCCTAATGCCCGCAAACCTCCGTACGCCTGTACCGAGTCTAATTTTGCAGGTGTTTCTGCGTATCCCTCGGCTCTTTATACCGTTTGACATAATAAAGTAGGCTAGAGAGTGTAACTATGTTACAGTACTTTATAGCACCACTTAAGAAACCCGAGGTGCCAAAGGAAAAGAATAAAGACAAGCCTTCGATGAAATTTTTCTTTTATGATTTTGAGATGCACAAACACTAACGATTGCACGATGATTAATCGACACAAATTCACGAGCCGAATTTATGTGTTTCACAATGCGTATGCATGACATGTCTCGATATCAGAGATATAGAGATCGATTGTTCTGACTGTTGTAGACGCGAATTCGTCTTCATCGATGATCCTGTTGGGGAGCTCGTGAAATTGGCATTATCGCAAGTCTCTAAAAGGACCATCTGTATTGCTCATAATGCGGTAAATATGGGGTTGAGGGGACCCACCTCCGACGACCTTCTAAATAAGTGCAATCGACGCGTTTTTGCACGGGCAACAACTTTTTCCTCTGACATAATCGGCGGTCTCGTCGGCGAACAAAGATATTCAACGTTGAAGATGTCAAAATGTCCCCGAATTATGCGGCCCCAACCGTTTAACTGTGCAGTTAATAAATAAAAATAAAATAAAAAGAACCTAAAGAACCTAAAGAACCTAATTCTGCAGTTTTACCAACTTTATTTGTTAATAACTTTTTATTTCATTGTTATTATTATTATTATTTATTAGTTATTAACAAATAAAGTTGGTAAAACTGCAGAATTAGGCAAATATTATATTAAATATATTTAATTCATCTTTATTTTCTCCTAACTGACATAAGGTTGTCGCTTTTATGCCAGGAGTCTCTGTATAAACCCAGATTTTTGGATTATTTTCCACGTCTTTCCAAATCCAGTGCTCTGGTTGCTGATGATAAATGCCATCTTCATCATCGGTATCATCCGATATAACTATTCGCCTCAAACTTTTTTTTACAGGACGTACAATGTCACTACTGTCATTATCACTATCCGAAGTATGTAACAAATCACTGTCACTGTCACTGTCCCCAACAGAAAATTTTCTTTTTCGAGACATTGTGAGGGATACTTTGAAATATATTTTTATGTGCGAACGTAGTCAAGGATAACATGCAACTAAGTGCACTAGTCAACACGTTGTGTTTACATTTGGCCCGGAGGACGTACCACGAGCCAGACTCGTGGTAGTCGTGTTTGGCACGAACGGTGTACCACGAGCCAGGCTCGTGATAATCAGTTTTGGCTCAAAAACCTGACCACGAGCCTCACTCGTGGTTGTAGGCGAAAGGGTTAACTGCACAGCTAAAGTGGGGAAAAGGAAATATAATACAGGCCGCATAATTCGGGGACATTTTGACATCTTTAACGTTGAATATCTAAAGAAATATATAATTTATAATTACGAATATATAAAGAAACACACTGAATACAATGTATGAATTAGTCCCACACAAAAACTCCCACAGCGAATCAAAATCGTGCGTCATATGTAGATACTCGTACAAATGCATTTTTTAATTATCGTGGTACACGAAATTCTTCACTTAACTGCACAGTTGAACGGTTGGGGAGCAACTAAGCGTAGAATCGAAAGGGAAACAGGACAACAACAGCCTCTAAATGTCTCTAAACAAGTGAAAGAGACAGAACTAGAGAGAGTATATGTATAAAGGTGTTGAATATTCATAGTGTCGCGCAATTGAGATTATAACATTTTTGACATCTTTAACGTTGAATATCTTTGTTCGCCGACGAGACCGCCGATTATGTCAGAGGAAAAAATTGTTGCCCGTGCAAAAACGCGTCGATTGCACTTATTTAGAAGGTCATCGGAGGTGGGTCCCCTCAACCCCATATTTACCCATAATGCAAGGGGTTTCGACGCGCAGTTTATTCTACGGTATCTAATCGAAGTGCAAAAATTCAGTTACCCTCTCTGATTATGAACGGTACGAAGATTGACTTGATAAACATTGGCAATGTCATTTTTCTCGACAGTCTTAGCTATTTACAAATTGCTCTTAGCGCTTTACCTAAGGCCTTCGGTTTTGCGGATGAGGTGTCAAAAGGTACATTTCCGCATTTATTCAACACATCGGAATATCGGAATTACACAAGTCATCTGCCAGCTTTGCATTTTTACCTCCTCCTCCTCGTAATTCCTCTCACTCTCGACGTCGTCCTCCGCCACCTCCTCCACCTCCAACCATTCTTCTTCTTATTCTTCTTCTTCTTCTTCCTCGTTGTCTGTATTACTATTGGTATCATTGCTTGAATCGTATTGTCGCGATGGACCTGCGGCCGCTCTATCTGGTTCTTTCGTAGGACCAACCATAAAAACACAGTTTGTTGGCTTATATCCGCAGAACGGTTTGGTAAAATTTATCCAACGATTCTCTACAGCACTGTCACCTTCGTTATCCCTACTATGAACATCTGAATCGGCTCTGCCCTCCTCATTGATATCATAGGTGTCAGATCCCATGTATCCTTCTTCATACCGTCGAACTATATAAAAATCTTATGAAATAAAGAAAATAAAATAAAAGTAAATAACGCAGTATATTACTTACGTCTTTCACTGGTTGTCAGTGTGGGCTGCAAAGTAGGCTCATTCAGCTACCCACGTGGACGAATAACACGCACCACCGAATCAATAATTATTTGATTATTAAACAGTCTAATATTATGTGCGTTAACTAAATCGCGCTGATGACACTTGCATAGTATACCGCGAATTTTACGAACAACCGCTTGCGTCGGAAGTTCCCATAGCATGATCTGTCCCCCGTCGCGAACTCAACTTCGACATATGTTGCAATTTAAACTCCATCAATTTTCTTGTCAATGAGTGTTTAACCACCCTGACCATGATTGTGCTGTTAGAGTAGTAGTAACCACAGTAAATCAGACAATTAACGAGAGGTTTTATTACTTTAAATTGCTCTTTCTCTGTTTATTTCTCTGCATATACTGCAGCGATGTAATGAATACGACTAACCAAGAAGTTGGTCGCCCACGGTCATTTTACAAAAGCAAGATCCATGAAATTATTTAGCGATGGTGATGTATTCTAGATGTAAGACCCCGTCATGTACTAAGTTATCGAGTTTCACCGACGAATGTCATATTGTTTTCATCTCATCTCAAGACTCGGCCATGAGGAAAATCATTAAATTTCATCGACGAATATTATTTAGTTTTAATGCCACATCTTATCTGTATTTATAGGTGTCAGTATGCACATACGTGTGCAAGAGAGAGTATGCAAGTGATTTAAGATATATTTGCTAATGCTGTTACTAGGCTGCTAAGGAGAGGCTATTAAGGAGAATGTGACAAATATCGAAGGATATTGGTAAGTCATTTTTAGTCGTGATTTACAGTATCAAAAATAGCGGCGATGCAATTATACGGTGGGGGTAAATTGTATAAAACGGGGTATGAACACCGCCGACGATTCATTCGAAATGTTACAGTCTACGAGAAAGCAATAAAAATAGCAAATACAGGTACTACGTCTCACACAATATCGCCCTATATAGCGAACCCCGTTATATACGGGTTAAATAAATTATTCGGTAAAATAATCGTGGCCGGTCTCAAGTTGAACTCTGCGTGTCTTATTCCAGTAGTGAAAATATTGTCGAATACTTTTATCGGAATTACACTCACAAGGAAGGATAGTTTGGTGTCTCCCTTCGATTTTGATGAAACTTACATATGTTGTAGAGCATCGAAAACTAAAAGACAAGTATTTTTTTTTGTCGGCGGAAAAACATTTCTAAGGGGTGAAATCGCCCTTCAAAGTTAGGCATGTCGAGGGGTGATTATGCAGTTTCACCCAGAAGACGTCAACCGATTTTAATGAAACAAAAACGAAAATATTCCTCATTGAAAACAATAAAAATTCCACGTGAAGTTGAAGAAAAAAATTCATTTGCAGGGGTGAAACTGCATAATCACCCCTAACTTTGGAGGGCGATTTCACTGTGCACAATGAGCTGGAGATGAGAGACGAGTGCCTGACCAGAATCGGTGTACTACGGGAATCGGCTAAGGAAGCGCTTGAAGGTGAAATTATTGCGGTGGATGGCAGGACGGAGCGGAATATTAAAGAGGCACAACAAAAAGTGCGGGAAGATCAGGACATCATGAACAAACACGTTCAACAGCAGGTCGCTAGCCAAAGAGTGACAGCTGAGAAACTCGAAAGGAAAACACAGGAGATAATGGCCAAAATCCGGGCGGCACGCGAGATTATTGACGAGCACACAAAGAGAATCGAGAGATTGTTTCACAATTTCATACAGATGATAGGAGGTGGACTAAACGTGACTCGATTATACACCACAGCACAGAAACCTCCCACATATAACAGAGATGAAAAGGAGAGGCCCATGAGGTTTCTGAAGGAATTTCGAAAGTTCTGTCGTGCTGAAGGAATCGAGGATATGGAAATCCGACACACATCGGATCCGCTCTAAAAGGGTTGTCGAACGATTGGTGGTTGGTGGTGGATGGAGGGGTGCATGACCTGGAAACGTTCGAGCAGATATTTTGTTCATGGTATTAAGCCCGCGATATGCAGGACAGAAAAATGCAGTGAAAAAAAAATTGAAATTCGGAACGTTCTATACCAAAGGACAGATCCTGACGCGAGCAGAGTATGCAACGTGAGAGGTAGGAAATGCACACGATCTGAGCAAAAAATAGACGAGATGGGATAGACGAGATGAGATACACGAGATGGGTAAGACGAGATGAGATAGACGAGATGAGATAGACGAGATGAGATAGATGAGATGAGATAGACGAGATGAGATAGACGAGAGGAGATAGACGAGTTCTTAGAGTTGCTCGAGAGCACGGACGCAGCTGGCCCACTGAACCATAAGAGAGAGGCGGGCCGAACAGGTGGGTACGCGACACAAGAGCGACAGGTGTATACTAGTCGTGAAACTAGGCGCTAGCAGGCAGCACGGATATACCAGCGAAACGAAAATCGGGCGATACCCTCTAATAATGGAGGAAACAGGTTTCCTTCGTCAAACAGGCTACCTTCGAGTGGTAGAGGAGATTGTCCATAATGGCAGACAGGTGGGCCATAGCCTCCACCAAATACACGATCAGAAAATGGATCAGGGCAACAGAGGCCACCATGGCAGGAGAACCGGCCAAGATATGTCCAAGGACCGGAAAACAGTTGATCCGGAGAGATAACACTGCCGAGACACGAAGAACCACCAGAGAATCAAGTGAACAATATAAATCGTGCTCCGCAGGGTCCATTTGTAGCACACACAATACCAGGGGAGCAAAGACTGGAGTGCTCAAAGTCGGGAAAAGTGAATCCGGGAAACGCATAAACGTTGCGCCTGAAAAAGGGGAAAATTGCTGGGAAAGAAAGGGTGGACGGAGCGCAACGGTAAATTAAATTAAAGAGTGTTTGAGATTCCGTCCGATGGTGTTTGACAGACCTGTGAATACATTGAAACTAATGAAGCTTCACTCAAGACAGGGTGAAAATAAAACCAGACTTGTAGATGGTATTTTAAGAAAGCGGTTTATTCCACCTTCCGTTGTACAGCATATAGTTTAAATATAATTTTGGTTATAGTTTTGAAAAAAATGTTAAATGTTAAAATAAGTTAAATTTGTAAAACAACAAAATTGATATAAAATAATTGCACCAAAAATTCAAAGAATTGAACTATATGAACAAAATAAATTGAGCAGAATATCTGGACTGAGAACCAGCACACAATTATATTAATTGTGTGCTGTAGGTACTGAGAGCAATGCGCACGCTGAGAGCAGTGTGCGTGCTGCAGCCAGTGCTGCGGAGCATGCCACGCAATGAGATAAATGAGTGCGTAGACAAATTCAATGCCTGTCACCAAGTACTCAGTGAGACCGTGAATTAGAACTTACAGCAAGTGAATGCTACCACATGAAAATCGGGCCACTGTTTCTAATTCTAGTGTGACAGGTTATGAAACAGTCTGCGCTTCAGAGCATAATAATGTGAGTTTGAGGATGCACAAAATGATCAGACTGAATTCACAACACTTTCCCAGTCAGTTTAACTGGGGAAAAGTGCAGTGAATTGGTACAACACACGCAATTATATTAATCGAGCATGCTACTTATTGAGTGAAAAAACGTGGTGCAGCCCGCGCTGCAGAGCACGCCAAAGTGTGAGACCGTTAGTGTTGATGTACCGATATGAACCTTCTCACCGTCATTGAATTACGTTAAATTATAACGGTGTACGCTTACCTTAATTTGATTCCTGGTGAGCAAAGAAGGTTGAGATGATCCGGTTGAGAAAAATGAAAATTGTCCGAGCCTTCCTAATGCGTGCGCTGCTCCGTGCGGGTTTTCACGTAAGTGTCCAAATATCCAATATGGCTGCGGAATATGAAAGCCGAGGTCAAGCGAGAGAGACATCCTCTCGCTCGACGCGGCATGCCTATGAGGCACAACCTCGGCTTCGCGAAGCCCTGCCTCGGATATCTCCGCCCAACCGAACGCTGCGTGCTCGAGCACAGCAACAGGTCGACGCACGGCGAATATCGATCGCCGTGCGCCAGCTGATTATCCAACAAAGAGAAAAGGACGAGACAAAGAATAAACGCGAAAAAAAAGGGAAAAGAAAAGAGTAGGAGATCAGCGGAGGAAAGAGAAAAAAGACAGAAGTAGTGAACAGACGCTGAAGAAGAATGAAGAAAGGAGCACCGAATGTCGAGGGCAGGCTGAGTTAAGGGAAAGAAGAGTTCAAGAAGATGATAAAAGCGTATTTAATACGATAGAAGGTATGTGGCTGGGAATCGTTGCCAGAGCTCAGGGAGTACCGGACATCAGAGGACCAGCACTAAGGGAGGTGGACGAAATACGAGAAGGCAAGAAGGTATGTTTTAGTGTTAAGGGAAAATCCTCGACAATATTTGTATGAGGAGGTGGAAACGATACCGAGAAAATGGTATGACGAGGTGTTCGGAAATACGGGTGGAAATATCGGCAGTAAGACTGATAGATAGCGGAAGCGAAGCGTCTTGCGTAACAGAGGAGTTTTTCCTTCAGAATGAAGAGATTATGAAAACTTGCCCGATGCTACCGGTCACGTCGACACAGGTGGTCGGAGCATTTGGCGGAGAAATCGAACGAATATAGAAACAGATAATGGTAGACGCAAAGACGCATGATCGACAAGGGCATTGCAGGTGCTGGTTGTGCCCAAATCGGCGAAGCCAGTACTAATTGGGATCGACAGGATGTTGACACTAAAAATCTCTATCAACGCTCAGCAGCGGATTTTAGCAGTCGGGGATAGAGTAGTCGCTGAATTGAGTGATGGGTTGTGGCAACATATAAATCCGAAGCGATTTCGTGCTATTAAACCAAATGAAATGTGTTCTGCAGTAGAGACAATGGATACCTCCGAGGGAGAGAAGAGTATCAGTCTGACTGAGGAGGAGTTCGACGACAAAATGGCCGAGTGTAAAAATTTAAGGTCAGAAATAAGGGAGCAGTTTAAGAGAATAGTTGAGAACATGTAACAATTCTATTTGTTGTGTTTTATAATTGTTATTTTGACATTATATAAATTTCAATCACGGACATACTATCACACAAACAATTCACATTCTCACACACACACCGTCCTTCACAAATTCACAATTTCTTATCGAGTCTTTTCTATTAATTTATAAATATTGGAGGTTGGATATCTCGATGTATGATCGACTTATCTTTTCGTAGTCTGGCGTTTTCCACGTTGGCTCTTTCCTTTTCTCCAGGACCCAAGATCCACAGGTTGACGTGGTCGACGGTTTCCAATAATATCTTCAGTGTGATTCCTTTGGTGTTGATTAGTTGACGGTCCCGGAGAGAAAGAGAGCGAAATCCCGGTCGATGCCGGCAAGCAGCACAGAGTGAGAGTAGAGGAAGAATCCATCGATTTCGAGATCTATCGATTCACTCGCACCTCTTACAATTACGGCGCGAAGATACAATTGTCGTATCTTACAACATCCCCTCTCGAATGCGTCGCATTTTAGAGACTTGGGACGCATGAAGACGACCAGAAAGTGATTGACCAGCGATGTTCCGGAGTGTTTCCTGTCGTTCGGATAGAAGACCGTCCCGACAAGTGTTAGATATCCTTTATGGATGCCTCCGAATGGTAGTCTTGGCCACAAAGCGCGAGCCGCTCCATCGCCGTGCAGTTGTACCAGTTCCCAGACAAATTCACGAAGAAAGGGTTATCGGCTCCGTGGAGGAGTTCGGCTAAAATTACCCTTCTTTGGATAGGCCATACCAGTAGTCAGGATCCACCTCATTTGGTCTCAATAGATGCTCTTAAACACACATACCACACACATACCACACACATACCACACACTCATGCGAGACCTTAACGCTGAAGTCCTAGTGATTACAACCATTAGTTTAACGCCATATTTTCGGAGTACATTCCTTCTTTTTACTAATCATAATCTTTAAAGTTGCGAAATGGAACAGTAGATGAGAGTCCCTGGGTGATAACTGTTGGAACAACCTCACTTGTCATTTTTATTATCTTGGGTTTCCACGCAATATTTTCGGAGGTTGAGCCGATTATAAGTACCGATCTATTTTTCTTCGTTCGCCGGATCAACAAGCACAAATGCGTTTTCGCCGATGCGACGAGATATCCGAATTGATTCAAAACATTCCTGTTAGCCGAAGTCAACGGCGGGCACTTCAGATGATGCTTTGTTTATTATTAAGGGGGTGACCGGTTGTTACTTACAATTAGAATGGTCCATTCACGAGTTTCGCGTTATTTACTGAAAAAAAATAGCTTGTTCAAATACAGAATACTGGGAAATGTTGCTGGGGTTGAGTGGTTGTATGGCATATATGTATGGCTGTATTTCGAAACAGCGGCAATCAGCTGAGGACATAGGCGAGAAATAACAAATACCCGGTTTCGGCAAGCGCATTTATTCGACTGTCGTCCTTTTCACGTCCCGTGTCATCGTTCTCCCCACTCTCCATTCTCTCACATTTATTCTTACCGCCTTGCGCATCTACCTACACCACAGTATATAATATAATTTATCATTCCTTTTACAATTCATCAACGTGCACATTACTGTCATAATTTGTAGCAATCATGGTTCGTAAGACGTACAGAAATGATACTCTTCAAAAAAATGTTGCAAGCGTAAAGACTTCTTGCACCATGAGCATCTGATGATGGCCACATTATTACAACCTAGTACTTCACAGTGTGCTTGAGACGATTGACCGAAACCAAAGCTCACTGGATTGTTTAACTCGTTTGGCTTATCGGTTATATAATTAGTTTTGAACCATGCATATTTGAAAAGATTTATATAGCTGGGTGATGAAAGTTGATTGTGTGCGAGCGATTGCAGTTTGATTATGTTGTTTCTCAAGTGTAAATTAATATCAGAATTAAGTAATAATACACTGTCGGAAAAATGTCGTACAAAATTTTTCCATATTCGGAAACCAAAAACGTCGAGTGGTTGGATTTTCCCTGAGGTGCCTTTAGGTATTATCTTTGTGATTGTTTTTTTGCCCCGAGGTGTTGCATTTTGAACAACTTCTGGGCAGTGTCCACTCCACGAGTCTATCAACAATACGCTGTCACGGCCGGTGTTAGAACTCCATAGCAAAGCAACATTGGAATTCGTTCAAGACAAGAAACGAAGTCCAATGCCCGATCGTACGATCGACACCAGGAACGCCGACGCAGCATGAGGCGACTCGCTTGGCGTTCGACGATAGGCTAACACTAAAAACGCAAACTAAGGGATTTTCGTGAAGACAGTTAGCAACTGCTTTACGAAAAAGCAGAATGAATTGAGACTCAAGATAGAACGGGTTGGTTCCTCGTAGAGACTCGAAATAACTTTTTATTGTACTTTCTTACTTTGACTTTTAAGTAGACAACGGAAAGTTACCGTTGCCTACAATAAATTCTTCCATTTATATAAATTCGTGTTTTCATCAATAACTCGAGATTCATCTCCTTATCGGCAAACGCTCCCGAAAATAATAACTTTTTAATATTATACCGAATACCGAATAATCCAATTACGCGGTACCGGCATAACAGTTGGCTGGATATTGTAGCTGTGAGTCGCAGATGATACGGATTGTACTACACATTGCACTTGTTTAGTTCCTTCAGCCGTCAGAGTCCTGCCAGAGTGGATTTCCAGTTGAAAACCGCTCTGATCTGAATTATATATGTTTTCCGGTCCATATTTTTGAATATATGGTTTAATTTCATTCACGAAGTTTTCTGCATTCATATTTAAAACTGGTTCGTCTTCTATAGTCTTTCGTGTTACGAATTTATTAATTTTCCTGGACACAATACGATGTGATTTCTTGAACTTCCGAAGCCAATCACGAGAAGCTTTAAAACGAATGTTTTCGTGACCTATCTCTTTTTGAGCTTGTAGAGCCCACTTTTGAAGGTCGATATCATGAACAATGAAACCAGCATCTACTGCGGCTTGTATGTTTTTCAAAGTATATTTAGAGATTTGAGCTAAATTCTCCTTGTAGGTCCCACATTTGTTCATTTGATTTGCCCAGCGTTTTAATTGTCGTACAGATTTAACTTTTTTGAATTTCTGACTGACGGTATCGACACTGTAATTTTTCATCTCACCAGATCTCCAGTATTCGATTGCTTTGCGTTTGTAATCGTAGCTCATGTCTTCTTCGTCTTTAGAACAAGTATCAGAATCCACTGGACCTTCATCATGTTGCCAAAGAGTATCCTCGACAGGTTTAATATCATATTGCTTGAATGGCTCTTGAAAATCTAGCGATTGTTCCTCGATAATTTCAACTTCGTTATAATCGTCCATGCAGCTGACCAGAACTTTTTCGAAATTCTGATTTACCTCGATTTCTGCATTGTTAATCGGAGTTTCGAGAATATTCATGGCTTCAAATGTAGCCAAAAGAAGTTGAATGACGTTGATTGGATTCACTTTCATGGTCTATTGATTTTTTTTATCAGAAATTATAACTGACGCACTGGCACTCCGTTCGAATGAGCAACTGAAGATCGCTGTATGTATCGCGGTTTTTATATTTAAAAGACTTGTTGTTGAACCACATGCGATATCAGCAGATAATACGCAGTCCCAGATAGCCGCCTATGTAGAAAAGACCTCTTACTGCGTCGCAAGTATTTTTATCATGTTGGCGTATGATTAGATTACTCAAAAAAATAAGATCATATTCATTTCGTTGGAATAATTGACAGTGTTCTATAGATGGAACGACTGTTGCATCATCGACTTATTCCGAAATTTGCGCCGAATCGAAATACAATCTAATCGAAAGGTCGATAACGAATGACGATAAATTATTGATAAGCACAAAATCAGCACAAAGAGTGAACGCAAGCAGCTCTTTAACATGTAAATAACGAGAAACAAGAATGTACGCACAAATATACGTACTAATGGATAAGGGGTAGTTTACCCCCGTAAATTCGTTTTCCTGTGAATGTGCAAAAATACGTCATCTTTATTTTAACTTGCGCTTCCAAATGGTATATGTTCTGTTCAATTTGGTTAGTTAGTTTTTTGTGTAGGGTGGAAAATTGAAAAATCAAGGGGTTATTCACCCCTGCAAATGAATTTTTTTCTTCAACTTCACGTGGAATTTTGATTGTCTTCAATGAGGAGTATTTTGAAACTGCATAATCACCCCTCGACATGCTAATTTTGAAGGGCGATTTCAGCCCTTAGAAATGTTTTTCAGCCGATAGAAAAAAACACGTGTCTTTCATTTTTCGATGCTCTACAACATACGTGAGTTTCATCAAAATCGGAGGGGGACACTAAACTATCTTTCCTAGTCAGGAGCGAGTTAGAAGCGTTGTACGGACCACAGAAGTCCCTAGCCGCGTTGCAAATGGAGTTCAGCTCCCTCCGGCAGGGACAGAACGAGGACATCGCTGCCTACGCGGCAAGAACGGAGAGAATTACGGTAGGCATCACGGAAATACTCTGCGAACCGTTGAGAACAGGGGATCAGAAGATCATCGTCGAGAGGGTCACCCGACGAAGCGCTCAGGCCAACTCCGAAAACGGCCTGCACGGCCAGGTGCAAGTGCTGGTGCGTGCGAGAAATTACCAATCGCTGTATGATTCTGTGGCAGGGGCCATAGAGATAACCAACATGGCGCAGCCAAAGGGAGGGGTAGGTGGAGCGCTAAGCCATCCCAGAAGGTCCCTAGGCGCACCATCCCGGCAGGGAGAAAATTGTTTCACCTGCGGAAAAGCTGGGCACATTGCTCGAGACTGCACCCGGGGAACGGGACGAGTAAGTCCACCAGTACCCAGTGAAAACAAGTCAATCCACAATGTGGAAATAACCTGCAATTACTGCCAGAAGGAAGGCCACATGTGGAAGGACTGCCGGAAGAGACTGTCGCAGAATAAAAGCAAGCCGACGCAGCCGCCCCGACAGCCAGGAAATGCAAGCTACAAAGATGCAAGAAATACGGTAACTGCGGGGCCAGATCCAGTCACTGCAGGCGTTAACACGCTGAGCGCAGTGAGGCTGAATACGCTAACTGTACAGCAGAGACCTGCGTGCAAGAAGAAGAAAACAACGCTGCAGCTCTTACAAGTAACGCTGCCGGCGTCGAGTGCGACCGCCAGCGACTTCGATATCGATGCACCGCTGGCCACGACCGGGGTACTCACCCTCAAGGCGGACACCGGAGCGCAGTGCAGCATAATCAAGGAAGGCTGTCTCAAACCAGAAACGATGATTCACCCCCCTCGGGATAGCTAAAGTTTTGCTCGATCCACCGGATTTAAATGTAGAGCATTGGTTCTACATCGTTCCGAATAATGTGCCGTTGAAGGTCAACGGACTACTTGGCATGGACTTTATCAAGCGGCATAAAGCGGACATCCTGCATGGCGAGATGCTCAAGTTGTATGGGCACTGCCTGCTGCTACGGGACGGCGCGACGAGGATATATTCGTCACCACGCAGTAGAACTGCCGCCACGTGTAAATACATAGGCCTGCTTACAAAAATAAATCTTCCTTCCGGAAACGGGTCTAATATGGATACCGCCAAGGAGAATAAATTTGTCGGACTACCTACAAGGAGCGGGATCGGCCGAGGCATCATAGCGAGACCCCGTGTCACACCGTTAAGAACCAAAAGAGTGAGTTTAGAAGTTTCTAAATACGACGGAAAAGTGCAACAGCCAAAGGTGACATGCGAGCCGTCGGAGATAACGAAGACCGTCCGTAGCCACCAGGTCAAGGCACTGCGCGTAAGCTCAGAGAGCTCGGGGAGGAGGGCCAAACGTCTCGAGCAGCGACAACGGAAGCCCGACTTCGTGCCCCCCAGCAGTGAAAAGTAAGCAGTTCACGCAGGGATGATGTGCGAAATCAAGGGTGTATTCCATCAACGAGGGAACAAGCGACAGCGCACGCATGAGGTGCAGCATCGCGCACGCACGAAATGCAGCATCGCGCACCCTTTAAGGTCGGATCGAAGGACCTAGAATCGCAACCCTTGCCTGGGAGGATCATAGAAACGGGGCATGGATTTGGTAAAATGCATACTAATGCAGACGCTCCGAGTAGCATATACGCGACCACACGAGCCCAAGTGGCACAGGAAAGAAAGTCCCACAAGAAAGAGAAAGATAGCGCAATCGGGTATACGAACAGCCGCACAAAGCGGAGAGTCGAAGATACCCAAGGCAACCACGATAACTCGTCGAAGCGAGAGGCTAAACTCGCCAACGAGAAAGAAAAGTGGAGAGGCCGACAGATAAAATGCTAGCAGAAGGAATAGTCCGGCCCAGCAGGAGTCAATGGAACGTGCCGCTGATGGTCGTGGCTAAGAAACCCGATGCCGCCGGAATGAGGAAAATGTGCGTAGTGGTGGACTTTCGGAAGTTGAACGAAGCCACCATCGGAGACTCGTGTTCACTGCCCAATATAACCGAAATATTGGACCTGTTGGGACGAGCCCATTATTACACGACGTTGGACTTCACCAAATCCCGATGGCGCAGGAAGACATGGAAAAATGGCATTTTCCACTCCGCTGGGTCATTTTGAGTATAACCGCATGCCATTCGGACTGAAGAACGCGCCACCGACTTTGCAGCGGCTAATGAACTCCGCGTTAACAGGACTACAGGGCGTCAAATGCTATGTGTACGTCGACGACATAGTAATACACGGAGTAAGAGCTACTCGCGATAATTCGGGCTCTCGCTGAATTCCGACCATATATTTATGGTACTCGTTTCACAGTAGTGACGAATCACCAACCGCTCACCTGGCTATTCGGAGTAAAGGACCCAGGTTCAAGACTAATGCGTTGGAAAATAAAATTAGCGGAACATGAGTTTAATGTAGAATACAAGGCAAGTAAGCGCAACACAAATGCAGATGCGCTACGCCGTATATTCCTTACTACGAGGGCCCAAACGAGAGCAGAGAACGTAGTCTGTGAGTCGGAAAAGGACAGTACTACGGGGCAACTCGGCACAGCGAATGACTGCACAAAGTGGAGGGCCGAAGATACCCCATACAGCCGTGGTAGCTCGTCGGAGCGAGAGATCGAGCTCGCCCACGAGACAGAACAGGACAGCTTGCGCCCGGGTACACACAGCCGCATAAAGCGGAGAGCCGAGAATACCACGGGCCAGCCCAGCAACGAGGCAGAGCGAGCAGCGCCTGCCCATGCAAAAGAGAAGGATATAGAGATCCGCAGCGTGCATGCAGGTCGCTCTACTGAACCCCACAGCCCCGCCGCGAAGCGGTGCGGTCGGGGAAGGGGCAGACCATGCACGCTGACAGAGAAAAGCACTGGGAGCGAGCCCAGCACAGCATGGCGGACCCGCGAGGCGCGGAAGACCGCGAAAAGCAAACGTTGCAAGGCCGCTGGAGACAGAAAGCGTAGCAACGGCGGAGCTACCGGTGGGCATACCGAGTGACGAAACTGTGGCCAGAACACCGCAAAGGCCTGCTGAGGAAGCGAGGCACAGCGGGGCTCGCGACCCGCAAATTTCCAGCAGCGCGAACGAAGACAGCGCTACAAAAAAGTATAGCGACTGCCGCAGTGACATAGCCATTCCCTCTATCGATGACCGCCTGAAAATAATAAGAGAATATTACGACATCCCCATAGGAGGGCATCAGGGTATCAGGCGTACGTTACATCGGATCTGGAACAAGTACGACTGGCCCGGTCCAAGAAAGAAGAGTATATATCGTTCTGCGAATCCTGTCAAAAGAACAAAATCAGGAAAAGGGAACGAGTGGCGATGGCGGTAACAGATACCCCATCAAGGTCATTTGAGAAAGTAGCGGTCGATATCATAGGACCGCTACCTGAAAGCGCATCTGGAAAAAAATATATACTTACTATCCAGGACGCGCTTACGAAGTACAGTGCGGCGATACCACTGCCGAATCAGGAAGCATCGACAGTCACAAGAGCACTAGTCGAAGAATTAATTTGCCGGCACGGAACGCCGGAAATAATATTATCGGATCAGGGTACGAACTTCCTCAGCTCGACCTTCAAAAAATGTGTCGACTGCTGCGAATTAAAAAAATACAAACAACGGCCAATCATCCCGAATCGGACGGCGCATTAGAGAGGTCGCATTGCATCCTCGCAGAATATCTGAAAAATTTCATAAGCGAGGATCAGGGAAATTGGGACGAGTGGCTGCCGTACGCAATGTTTACGTACAATACCACTCCACATACGGGGACCGGACTGTCTCCCCACGTGTTCATGTACGGACGCGAGGCTTAGTTGCCGACCGCCGTGAAACAGAAGCTCTGCAGCACCTATGCCTACGACGTTTGATCACGGCGCACAGGTGCAGGAGTACCGCGTCGGCAAACGCGCACTCCTCCGTGACGAGACGGTGCGCAGGGGACGGTCAGCCAAGCTGACCCCAAAGTGGACGGGACCTCATGAAATAGTAAAGAAGAGGCCCTCGTCAATTACGTAGTCCGGAAGGGACGTAAAATCCAGGCGGTGCACGCAAACCGCCTGAAGCTCTTTATCGAGCACTAATAGCGCAGGATACTGTAACGGTATTTAACATTAACATCACCCTTAAAGGGTTTTAGTTCGGACTCGAGCAGGGAGGAAATTAATATAGGCTTCAATATTAGGTAAAAGTATGGTTTATTAGACACATTAAATAAATAATACAAGTAAAAGTGAAATAATTTGTGTAAGAATTAAATGTACTCCTTTTTCCTTAATTTTGGTGATTATGCACCTTATAACAAGAATTTAACCCGGGCTTACGCATGCCTCTATAATCGCGTCCGCATGAAGAAGGAGATTTTATCTTGAATTAATGAAGTATTTCTATAGTTATTTGGTGGTATAGTTTCTACACATAGAACGCGCTTGATGGGCTTGCTATCGTTACTATATCTAAATCGCCTCTGTTATTATTCCTCGGTGTTCGGAGGTAGCCTATTCTATACCTATAGCGCGTGGACTGTAGTGGGGACGGAGCTCTCACTCGAGCTCCTCTGGCTGAGCGATCTACTCGCTGGTCCCGCCGCTGTTCCGGTGGAGGCGTCAGCGCGGTGCAGCCATGGTGCATCGGCGCATCGGAAATGCGATAGGAGCGGCTCTAGCTAGTTTCTATGGTGTTTTTTTGGTCGTTATGGATTTAATATATTTTTGATCCATACCACTTGGTTTAATTTTGATGGGATGTCTCGTCGGCTGGGATGCTGGACTACTTGGTTGACTGGTGGCTCTGTAGTTGGCCTTGGAGATGTTCGTTTTTCCCTGGGCCAGCGGTTTCTTTTTCTTCTTTTAGCTGGATGGCTGGTCCTTCTTTGTTTGATTAGCTGGTCTTCCTTTGGTTGATTAGGTGGTCCTCCTTTGATAGATTCCGGATGTTGGCGAAAGTCTGTGAACAGAATGCTCTCCGACTGTGGTTTGTCGTGCTCTTTTATACCGGCTTCCCCGCTCTTCTTTCCTTTCCGTCGGTATAGCAGGGTATTACTATATCTTCTAGTCGTCCTGTAGCCTATCTCCTGTAGCCCATTTGTTCCGTTAATATCCTCTTCTTTGTTATAATAATTTAGCGTGTTCCTTATAGATACTTCTTCATACGTTTCTTGAGACTCTAGTCTTACTGCTTGTCAGTATAACTATATCTGGAGTAACGGTAGTTGGTTTATAGGTGTGCGTGTTGTGTGGTATGAATCTCTATGTTGGTGTGTGTGGATCTAGTTTAAGCTCGTCATTTCGGCGGTATATTTAATATAAGACGAGTATGTCGTCTTAATACATATAGAACGAAACACTTGAAAAAAAAATTGCACTTTTATTACGCAATCCAGAGGGGACTGCGACCATGCCAGCAAACCACCTCGAAAAATGTATATCCTATTAATACTGACACAGGTTAGTGTTCAGCGTAGAGAGTAAATTGAAGAAATAAAGCCTCTAAGAGGATACTTCATTTTGGAAAAAATAGGTCAATGTGCCGCAAATGACAGTGAAATATGCCAAAATATTTCCATATTTTAAGACGATATCTATATTTACGAAAAAAATATTATATTACACTGGTTAAGCCTTAGAATGAGGAAGAAGGTACACGTAACCAATCCAGTCCCTGTCGCTGTAGAGCATCGACAAGCGTCAGCACTTATGCGACTGGCTGACCTAAAGGCCTACAGCGAAGGTGAGGCAATTATACTAGTACTCGACATACCGCTGATCAGGCAGCAACAGTACAGTATACTCTATACACACGCGAGCAAGCAACGGCGGGTACGACTACGTGGACACGACTGAGAATCATATAGTCATAGATATCGAGAATCGCAAATACCTAAGGATGACAACCGATGACGTAAAAAATTGCAAGGTACTGGACAAATCGTACATTTGCCCTCCAACACATCCTACAATTCCGGTTACGAACGATGCACCCTGCGAAGTCCTAATCTACGCGAAAATGAAAACCGATAACGGCGGATAATGCGCAAAAAGGGTTATCGAAATAACCCATCCCCTAATCGTCTCAATGCAACAGCAAGGGCGATGGTTATACGTCGTGTCAACCTTAGAACCCGTAAGAATAAATTGTGAAAAAAATCCCACTCAGCACGAAATACTAAACAATTCGGGAATACTGGCTTTGGTAGACGTATGTGTAGTAACCGCCCGAGATTTCAGTATCAGAACCATCGAGCGAACATCGCAGATCATACGGAAAAACTACCTTCCGTCGTTTAATTTGACATTAACGGAGATCGAAGCTCAGGCACCCCCGACGCAGACCGAGAGGACCATCCTACTACACAGCGTGCTGCGAGACCCCGAAGAGCTTCGGAAGCTCGGAGCCCGACCACATCATGGAAACCCTTAATACTGCCGGAGACGGGATGCAGCACATCCACAACCTGAGCTTCTACTCATTGGGTGCCATAGCACCGACAGCCTTGGTTGGCTACGTTCTGTTTAAATGTTACAGGTACCAAAGAAACAGAACATCAACGAGGACTAGCGAGGCAACAACCCCGGCAGCCGCCGAGGTAACCATCAACCTCGAGCCACTCGGACGACAACAGTCAGAGGAACGACTGCGAACCAAGCTGGCCAGGATATGCAATCGTCCCCCAAACCGAGAACGACTCGCTCGGCCCGAACGACATTAACAAACGAAAAATGAAACATTCTATTGTACTATTACATAACAAATATCGAACTGTAAAATTGTATAAAATTGTAAAGGTACGGGAAACCAACTGAAGAAAAAAATTTTAGAAAAATTTTTCCTTCTAAGGGGGGAGGGATGTCGTGTCGCGGAGTATTCCACTTCACGTATTCTCTGGAATACTCCTTAGCTGTCATTCAAGACAGGAAACTAGGTAGACGCCGACGCAGCATGAGGCGACTTGCTCGGCGATCTACGATAGGCTAAAGTAAAAGCTGCCAACTAAGGGATTTTCGCAAACGCAGTTGCTAACTGCTTTACGAAAATCAGTTATAAGCTAGACTGAACAGAGAACGGTTGGTTCCTGGTCAAATGCTCAAAACTACGAATTATTATACATTCCTTTATTGACTTTTGGAAACGGAAAGTTACCGTTGCCTATAACAAATACTTCCATTTATATAAATTCGCGTTTTCATCGATAACTTGAGATCCATCTCCTTATCGGCAAACGATCCCAAAAATAATAACTGTTTAATATTATACCGAATACCTAATAATCCAATTACCCGGTACCGGCATAACAAAACGCTGAAATTCTGAGCCATTACCATAGACACATCTACATAGAAGCGAGCATAAGGATATTACCTAGGCTAAGAAATCGTCCATTTTCAGGAGAAAAGCGCCTCGAGCGCGTTCCCTCACCTAATCGCGTGGTCCTCTGTGTATCACATCGCGTGGATAAATCAGAGCGCGCCATACCGATGCACTTCCATAGATCTATGGCTCTGCATCTCGGGAAGCTACACTGCGGGATAAGGGGAATGAATACGTGTATGGTTGAGATAGACCACGGGGAAATTCTTATAATCAGAATAGGGTTTTATCCCTTCTCTTCTTTTAACGCGCTTGACGACAAGAATTCTCGACGCTCAGGAGTCCCATAAAAGGCCGCGAAAATCGGTCGGAAACATAGTTTGCCGGGGACCAAGTAGTACAGTTTCACAGTTCGACAATTTCAAACAGTAAAAAGTAAAGTTCAAGTAGTACAAAGTACAGTTTCAAGTAGTACAGAGTACGAGTAAAGAGTACTGTACACAGAGGCCAGAATACAGAAATCGACAGTACTTATAATCATTAATTCGTGCGAAATCGGGAATATTGAACGTGCAACAATCGACTACTCATGTAGTTTTATTTCAATAAATAATTATTAATACGCGCCAACGCATATGCTCGATTTTGAGTTTGTCGGACTTCACCAGTCTACGTCCAACCAACGTTCAACAGCAATAACCACAGCAACAAAGAACCGTAAATACAATTTTCTTTTACCAATTAAAGTGAAATCTTGCTCCGCGCGAAATTGCCATTCAAGTCTCACCCCATTATTCGTGAAGTTATTATCGATAACACAGGGATCTAGGTGGCGCTGACTCTAACCGGGTTGCGAACTGCCAGAAATTTTCCTTATCAAAAAATTTGGTCAAATCATTTGTCGCTTAGATTTATCTCTCTCAAGAAACATATGACCGCGTATAAAAGGATTAATTAATCAATCTGCAACAAAGGTGTATTATTTTACATTAAAAATAGAGATCGTGAATTGATGTTGCTAGAGCCGCAGTGGCGTAATTGGTAACGTACCAGGCTAGAATTCTGGAGTTCCCGGTTCGAACCCGGGCTGTGGCAATATTTTTTCACGATTTCTTTAGAAGTTAAAAATCGTCAGGTCTGGTTGCCTCATTAATTCTTAATGAATGAGTGAGGCAATCGAAGTTGACAAAAATAATTAATGATTCGATTGTTAGAGATCTTTCTGAGGTCGATAACACAGGGATCTAGGTGGCGCTGACTCTAACCGGGTTGCTAACTGCCAGAAATTTTCCATCAAAAAATTTGGTCAAATCATTCGTCGCTTAAATTTATCACTCTGAAGTTATTATCCCCAACAAAGAACAAAATGCACTCCAGCCTTATCCCGAGTAATTTTCCGCGAGGTTAGACTCAAAAACGGGCTTGCGTCTTCGGTATTTTCTCGTCGGGTGTGGTAAAGGGAGGATTTATTCTCCAGAGCACGGAAAATATACACCGAAACGTGCATCTATGTTAAATTCGTGGGGTTCGTAAAATAGGCCGCGATTTTGACGTAACAAATTCTAGTTTTGTACAAACTAATTTTGTAAAAAATCAACTGAAAAGAAAATATTATTACTTATCCCTTTTCACCGTGGTTTTGTAAGTCGATTTAATCCTCGAAAATCGAATTTTTAAAATTTTCATTGAGTTTTAGTGATTCAATTCATTTCACGAAAATTTATCCTTCCTTTCTACTGAATTTTTATAAATCGATTTAATTCATAACATACAATCTTTCCGTTTTTACCGCACTTTTGAGAGTTCATTTAATTCATAAAAATTGATTTTTTACTTTTTATTGAATTTTAACGATTCAATCTATTTCATGAAAATGTATAATTCTTCTTTAGTGTGGTAAATCTATGCGACAATGTCTTGACCAGATGTTAAGACATTGGAATATTTTTGTCAGATCACAACCCGGGTTGAGTCAGCGCCGCCTGGATTCCTGTGTTATCGATCTCAGAAAGACTTCTAACAATCGAATTATTAATTTTTTAGTTAACTCTGATTACCTCATTCATTCATCAAGAATTAATGAGGGAACCAGACCTGACGATTGTTAACTTCTAAAGAAATCGTGAAAAAAATACTGCCACAACCCGGGTTCGAACCGGGAACTCAAGAATTCTAGCCTGGTACGTTTCCAATTACGCCACCGCGGCTCTGGCAGTATTAATTCACGATCTCTATTTTCAATGTCAAATGGTAAACTTTCAGATTAATTAATCAATACGCGGTCATTCATGTTTCTTTAGAGTGGTAAATCTATGCGACAATGTTTTGACCCGGATCATTCATCCATGTCGAGAAAAACGCATAGAAGAGGAAGGAAAATCCAAGCACAGAAATTAAGACGACAAGTCTTAAAAGACCTTCACCCAGTTTCAATAATTGCGTGCAAGTCATATAAGGAACAAGATTCTGGAGTCCCTAGTATTGAAATAGAAAAAGATAATAAAACTATCCTCCACGAGGAAGAAGAAGCAGCAGATTATAAAAACTATTCAGACAGTACAAGGGCAGATTGCGCGACCCTCTCTAACGTCGAGATACCATATTCATTAGGTGAAATTACATACGAAGCAAGCAGCAGTCAAGTCATACAGGGTGTCGACACTGAAATATCGAATAAATCTCAAATAAATCGCCTTAAGGAAATCCGAGCAATCGAGCGGAAAAATTATCTAGACGAACTTGTTGCCGATTACGAAGTTCACTCGAGACTAGGGATTCGCTATCACCCGTGGTGACGCTTTGCGGGCGTCATATTACTAATATCGAATCGTTGAATGACCACCAAATTATTATTCCCAAAAAAAAATCAAAGACTACGAAGCCTACGACTAAGCAAGAAAATTGGTCTCTCTCTCTCTCTTCTATGAAATAATCTTGCGTTACCTTTTTATTGTGCGAGTAATAATAATACAGATTTCCCCGTTCCCAGGCCCTACCGAAGAATTTACTGTGTTTTGTGGAATTAATTAAAGTAGACGAAGATAGTCATATACAATCTTTGGAATTAACTTCGAGTTATTTAATTATTACAAAAACAGAAATAAATTGCGAGGAAGCAAGTGATTCTTCAAGTACTGAAGAAATTTTATCAAACAATTTCGATAATAATAGTACATCAAATAGTCCCTTACAGATTCAAGAAATTTCAAACAATTCAGAAAGTTTTGCGCAATTTATGAACCGAGTGGAAGAAACACTTACGGCGAGATCGGGAAATAATTTATTGTCTGTAGTTGGGTTTTTGGAAGAACCTGGTCACCAATATTTACCACTTGTAACATATAAAGATCCCCGTAACGAAATTCCAGTTCAGATTCCCGCATCCCCCGAACATACTGTAAAAGACGTCGAGTTGTAGCCCGTTACACACGAGACAACAGGTACAAATACACCAGTCATAGCTATCCCGAACCCCGTAGGCACCACGCCTGCATCAGGTCTTTCCAACTCCAGCGACATATTTTACACTCCTGCAAGGGGGTCTACCCCATTCGACTCACCCATCGGTATACAGCCCCTAGTAAGTCATAATAAAACACTGTCCACTCCAAAAGGGAGAATCAACACTTGTAAAAAATCTGAATTAAAATCATTAATTAAACTTTCCCACATTGTGCCTCAGAAATTGTTGAAAAATGTACACCTGTTATCCGAATACGAACCTACTATCCCTGGTTGCTCCTCCCACCCCACGGGAAAAATGGCGAGTCCAGATAAAAAGCCCAGTAAAATACCACCAGTGAACTTTTGTCTTAAAACTAGTGACCCTGTACGCGACCCTCCTCCCATTATGGTTAATAATAACCAAACGTTGTTTCTTCGAGACGCACTGGCTGTTATACCGAATTATGATGGTGATACTTTGTCATTGGGAATGTTTATCCAAGGATGCAAGGAAGCTTTGGCTATGATGGGGCCAGGCGCCGAATCAAATTTAGTAAAAGCAGTCCGCATAAAAATAATTGGCGAACCCCGTCGCACTATACAAGGGCAAACTTTTGAAACAATAGAAGATTTGGGTAAATTTCTTAAAGATATTTATGCACCCACGCGAAACGTATATCAGCTGCAAGGTGAATTAGGATCAATATACCAGAGAGAAAGTGAGTCTGTTATTGCATATTCGAATCGTGTACAAGATTTGGGAAATTTGATACTTGAAAATTATGATGCGAGCGAGCATAATCCCTTAGCTGGCGCATTTATCGATAATACTACATAAAGCCTTCCAGCTTGTTTTCTACACGGCTTAAAACCGGAAATTGAACAACGATTAACGCCCAATAATAATCTCGAAGATTTAATAAAGCCAGCAGTGCAGACCGAAAAAAGTTTAGTGTCACAAGCAGCCTTGCGTAGCGGTGAGCATGTAACGCTGAGTCCAAGGGTCCCTAAACCCAAGGTGAAACGAGGAGTACACGTGGTAGCAAGCGAAGAAGTGTATTGCCAGTTGTGCAATAAAAAAAGACACAGTGCTAAAGAATGCTCGACCCAGAAGACTAGCCAAGCGTTGGCTGTTGGTTCACAAAATTCGGGAAATGTCGATAAAGGACCGAGCATATGTCAGATCTGTCAGAAGACTGGATACTCGGCGGACAAATGTTTTAAAATCTTTCCACGTTCAAATAACAATAAACCTAGCCTGGAAGCCCCTTCATTCATCATATGCCAGATCTGTAAAAAACAGGACACTCGGCTGACAAATGTCTTAAAATCTCCCCCCCCCCCCTCGAATAACAATAAACCCACCTTTGACGGTTCTCCGGTCACTATATACCAGGTATGTAATAAGCGCGGGTACACTGCCCACCGTTGTTATAAAATTTTTCCTCCTGAAAGGAAGGCGTCAGAAAATACATCGATGTTTTGTCAACTTTGTAAAAATCATGGACACACAGCGAATAGATGTCCTCGTTCAACCCTAAGTCCCCCCCAAATTAATGTCTTTACCACAAGCACAGATACCATTCAATCCCCGATACCAAAATCCTAGTGATATTCGGTGTCAAATATGTAAAAAAAGAAGGCCACGGCGCTCATATTTGTTCATATCGTAACAACCATTCCCAACCCTTAAATAACAATCGATTGGAAAATCGCGGAAATATTAATAATTTCAATATTAATTCCATCCATTCAACAGGATCACGTTTTTATTGCAAACAATCCGGTCATTTTATCCGTGAGTGTCCCGCTCGAAGGGAGAGCGAAGCAACATATGGAAGTACGGAAAACCGAAGTGGTCTTTCGAGGACGGGTGCGTCCAGGGAGACTCCGCTAAACATGCATCCGATCCGTACTATTTCAATTGCAGCTTCGACCCTCAACCACGAGTAGTCCGAATCTTTAATATACAATTGCATCGAGAAAGTAGTGTTCCGACGGTTACGATAACGGCATCGTAAGTAATATCCCCTATCACTCTTATAGTTGATACAGGAGCCGGGCCGAATATTATGAAGAAACAATTTGTGAGTGAACATATCGCTATAAATCACGGAGAAATTCTGCAGCTTAATAGAATAACCACAAATTTAATTTCAACTTTGGGTCATATTACCATACAAGTCTTCGGACGTTTCGTTACTTTCCATATTGTAGATAATAACTTCTCCATAAAGGAAGCTGGTATATTGGGTTCGGAATACCTTGACGGCAATCGCGTGAAAATTGACTACGAGAAAAGACAATTGAAAATGCAGAATGTAAGAATACCATTTGCAACTCAGGAAACTATTGTTATCCCTGTAGAGTCCACCAAATTGTACTTCGTAAGAGTAAAAAATTTGGATTTACGGGAAGGTTATCTATCTCCCCTGGATGCAGGTTAAGGTATAAACATAGAAAGCGAGTTTGTCATTAATAATAATGGTAAAGCTTACATTTATATGACAAATAGCAATAGGTATTCGGTTCAAGTCCAGGTACCAGTACTAGAGTTAATGTCATCGGAGGAATTAACTTACAGTACGGGAATAAGAGAATCTACTGACGATTCAAAGACTAAAAAGGAACGACAGGTAACAAGTAAAGTTGAATTAATAAAAGAAAATAAGTCCTCGGACGGACTGAGTTATGAAACTAATCAAGATAAAATCAATTCAAGTGAGAATATTGGAAAAGAATTCATTCCGACCGGAAAGAATGCGTTCTTACCAGAGACACTGCCCTGCGGAGATACAGAAACTTCTTAAGAGACTATGTCTGATATTGTGAAAAAAATTATGATATAAAGGAAGAAATAAGAAATTGTTCAGAAATTATTGAAGAAGCTTACGAAAACCGTGTGAAAAATGAAAAATCAAGTAAAGAAATTGGTAAAGTAAAAATAGAAGATCAAGTTGAAAATTCGCAGTCTAGTTCGCGAAATTTTATGGAACTTTGTACGTCGGATTCGAGCAAGGGGAACACTTATATTGGACCTGTAGAGATTATTGTACCTAGTACTAAAAACGTTGTCTATCCGAATGCGATAGAGACGAAAGTAAACTGTGTTAATGAGGAGGCTTGCCTTGGCTCCACAGGGGTGTCTGTGCCGACGAAACGGGCAGCGCTCGTTGGAGAATTGAGGGAGCTCAGCTCAAATTTTTTGGGAAAACCTGTGCCTATGAAAGGACAGAAACTCCTCAAGATTATGAAAATTATGTTCAAGAAGAAAACGTCGTTAATTCAAATTCAATGAAAACAAAAATATCGGCAGAAGATAGCGATTGTAATTGTGTTAATTGTGCGAGTTGTTCGAGCTTCACAGAAGTAACTGTGCCGACTGAACGGACAGAACTTGTTGGAGATATACGAAAACTCGATCCAGATTTTATAAGGATATCTGTGCCTATGGAAAGGATAGAACCATTTGAAGATGTTAATAATTACAATGGGGAATTTAGAAAGTCAACCAAAGAACAAATACTCCGAGAGAATAGAAACGTTGAAAAAATTGAATCAGTAAAAGTTAATTATTTAAATTTTACCAAAGCATCAGAATCAATAAAAGAAGTAATAACGATGGAAAATAAAGAAGTACTTCGCCATAAACTTGTTAAACCTTTCGTGCCCGCGAATCAGTGCGATCAAACTGTCAATCTTAAAAATTATGAAGACCCGAAGAATTTACGAACAACTTGTATATTTGAACTGTCAAAAAAGGAAAATATTATAAAAAATATTAAAGACAAAGAAACACGTTTGAGAAGCGAGAAATATAGTCCAAAATCGTATAAAATCATGAACGTTTCGGTAACACAAAAACTCAGTGTAGCTAACATCACTCGCGAAATTCAACCTTTAATTCGCGAAAATTCATGTTACGTAATATCAAAATCGGTAATGATCGACCGCTATAATAAAATTAAAGAATTATTAACACTCGTCGAATTGAACGAAAAAGAAAAAGCAAGTATCGAGACGCTTTTAAAGGAAAGCGCACATTTATACCAAATCCCAGGAGAAACGTTGACGTGCATCACTATACTGCAACATCGCATCCCTACTACTGATGATCTTCCTATAAATACTCGAGGCTACAGATGGCCAGAATGTACTAAAGAAGAAATAGGCAAGCAAATAGAGAATATGCTCGGTAAAGGAGTAATAATACCCTCTACCTCACCATACAATTGTCCTGTCTGGGTCGTTCCCAAGAAAGCCGACTTTCAGGGCAATAAAAAATGGAGAGTAGTGTTCGATTACCGAACGCCAAACGAAAAAACGATCGCTGACGCGTACCCCATACCCAACATCAACGATATACTAGATCAATTAGGCGGTGCACAATACTTTTATGTATTCTATTTATCATCAGGATTTCATCAGATAGAAGTTTCTCCAGAGGATCGTCATAAGACCCCATTTACTACTCCACGTGGCCATTTCGAATTCATTAGAATCCCTTTCGGCCTTCGGAACGCCCCTCCGACGTTTCAAAGAGCAATGGACCTCACGCTAAGTGGGCTCCTCGGGAAAGGACTTCTGTTTGTTTATTGGACTATTGTTTATTTATATCAATCAATATAGACAAAATGAATATAGACGACTATGGACTATTCGTTTATTTGGACGATATTGTCATTTATGCCTACAATCTCAAAGAACACGAGAATATATATCGTGAATTAATTAAACAATTAGAAGCAGCAAATTTGAAATTACAACCAGATAAATGCGAATTTTTAAGAAGAAAAGTCGCATACTTAGGACATATAATCGGGAATAATGGAGTTTGCCCCGATCTTAAGAAATTAGAAGCTGTACGTGAATATACCATACTTAAAAATGTTAAAAATATTCGACAATTTCTGGGATTAACAGGTTATAGGCGATTCATAGAAGGATATGCCAAGATATCAAAACCCCCACGGCGTTATTACGTAAAGAAAATATATTTGATTGGGGACCCGAACAACAACAGTCATTCGAAATTTTAAAGAATAAACTTTGTACGGCTCCAGTTTTGCGATATCCTGATTTTTCTAAGCCTTTTATTTCAACAACAGATGCATCGGGTTATGCTACCGGTAGTATACTTTTACAAGGAGAAATTTACAACGATCATCCATGCGCTTACGCCTCGCGAGCTTTGAGTCTAGTCGAAGAACGGTACTACACTTACGAAAAGGAAGCATTGGCTATAGTATACTCTATACTCCACTTTCGGCCATATCTGTATGGGCACCATTTCACTATAGTAACCGATCATAAACCGCTGTTGTGGTTCCGACGAGCTACAGATGGAAACCCTAAAATCCTGCGCTGGAGACTGAAACTCGCCGAGTACGAATACGATGCAGTGTACAAGGCCGGAAAAACTAACGTTAACGCCGACGCACTCTCAAGAAACCCCATAGAGGCATTAACTACCACAGACGATATTCACATGATTAGCACGAATCCTTCAAAAACTCACTTCAAAAAGGATCAACATATTTTATCGGATACTGATATATCTCGGCTATTAGAAGAATATACAGAAGAAGAGGAAAATCTAAGCAAGGATGTAACTGGAAATTTCGGTTATCTTAACGATGTAGAAGAATATGACTGGGTACGCGAGTCGGCTGACCCTTTTGAACAGCTGGAAGACGTAGTTTCTCCATACAAATCAACGACCACTGGTCACGAAAACGAAATTTTCCAGACGCCCGCCGCGAACAAGGCACCACTAAAGAAACCCACCGTAAAAATGAAAGCTAATATGCCTCGGGAGACATGCAAGAATAAAAACGTCGAAACTAAGAATAATCAAGTGACCTACAGTGTTGAGAATTTTCCTCTGCCATCCGACACACACATGTGCCGTTACGTGTCCCATCCCACAACTATGTGCCTCTTAAGAACAACGAATCTAGCGATGAAAGCGAACTCAAAGACCATAACCCCCGAGAAAACCCAGACAGAACAGTGCAGGGAAAACATGCACGTGAACTCTTCAAAGGTAGCGAAACAGAACCCCTAAACGATTATATGTCCGGCGTAGAACCTGAGAACTCACTTATATTGCCCGCCACCATCCTGCATAAAACTACGAAGGGTAGAATTATTGCTTCCAACGTCAAACAATCACGAGACCTATTTTACACTCGGAAAGATAATTTAGTTTATTTATTTGTTTCCACCAACTGTGCACCGATAGACATTGGAGCTATTGCACTACGAGATAACGACAATTTTCCACACTTAAAGAATCTAGAATTAAAGAAAGCTCAATCTATTATGAAACGAGCTCACAGATTCAATATAGCATGGCTTATCACAGATAATTCTGGAGAAGGTCATACATAAATTTCGGAAAATATAGTAGAAGCTTTAAAAATTGCTCGTTATTGAATTGACAAGTTATCATTGCAAACCGTCAGTATTGCAAAATCAAGTTTTATGTTAGGTAGGTATTATACTCCCAAACAGACATTACTGTACATTCAAATCGATTGAAGAAATCGAAAATTGCATTCTAAGATTTTCGAAAAAATTTCTAGAAACATAATTTGCATAAAAATATTGATCAATACGAATGAAAAATCAGAAAATAAAAGTAAAAATAAATATATATAATACGGGAATAAATATAAAAAATACAATAATCACTAATAATACTCCATATCTATTTTTCATGCATAAATAACTTCTCAATCGTTGCGTCGTAATATAACAATACATATTGTAAATAAGAATATGAGCACCAGTAGTGCATATGATGGATACAGAGGGGCGCATCTAGCACTACCACGAGCCAATTCGTTTAACAATCATCACCGTTGGTAAGGGACATTTATAGTCTCTGACTAACTTGCTGCCGCTGGTTTTTACCATACCGGTAAAAGTGATATAGTCACCTATTTACAACGAACGAACACTAATAAGAAAACGGGAATCGACGATATTCCAATACTAGGAGACAACGTTGGCAAAAGCAATGCCAAGTCGCCCGCCAAATACCGTGCTACTACTGTGTTCAAAAAGTAAGGTGAATTTTTAATTTAAATTTCCCGCGTTAACCGAATCGGACAAATGAATTTTTTTTCAAGTTGGTAGGACTGTTAGTGACATCTGTGACAAATTACATGTCAATATCATCATTAGTTTTTAGTTTACGCTTGGTTTTGTGAACAAAGAAAAGTGAATTTGGCGATTTTTACGATGTCGAATTTTGTTGAGCAAAGAAGTGCTATTAAATTTTCCTTGCGGAATGAAATTTCTGCCACTGAAACGTATCGAATGTTACAAAAGGCCTTCGGTGACGAGACTATGTCACGGAAAAATGTTTACAAGTGGTACAAAGACTTCAAAGAAGGCAGAGAACGTGTTTATGATTTGGAACGCTCTGGACGACCATCGACGTCAATTGATGAGCAACACATCAAGAAAATCAAGGAATTGGTGCTCGAAAATCGTCGATTAACAATTCGAGACCTTGCCGACATGCTTGCAATATCAATTGGATCAGTGCAAGCAATTTTGAAGGATCATTTGTGCCTCAGAATAATCAAATCGTGTTTGGTGCCAAAATTTCTCAATTTTTTCGAAAAAGAGCGTCGCGTTCAAGCATGTGAATCAATGATTTCTGACTATCAGGACGTCTACAAACAAATTATTATGGGCGATGAGACTTGGATTTATGCCTATGATCCAGAAACAACCGATCAATCGAGCGAATATCGTGCCAAAGGTGAACCGATACCGAAAAATCCATGCCGAAGTCGCTCAAAAATCAAGGTCATGTTGACAGTTTTCTTCGATTATCGTGGTGTGGTGCATTACGAATTCCTTCCCACTGGCCAAACTGTCTACAAGGAATATTATTTAAGTGTTATGCGTCGTTTGCGTGAAGCTATTCGCAAGAAAAGGCCAGAATTATGGAAAGACAACACTTGGATTTTGCACCACGATAATGCACCGTCGCACACAGCACTGGTTCTTCGTGAGTTTTTCGCCAAAAACTCCACTCATGTCGCTCCACAACCACCGTATTCGCCTGATTTAGCACCGTGTGACTTCTGGCTGTTCCCAAAGCTCAAGAGACCACTTCGGGGAAATCATTTTGAGTCGATTGAAGAGATCAAACGTGAATCGCTACGCGCATTGAAGGCTATACCTGAGGACGACTTTTTAGCATGCTTCAAAGATTGGAAAAAACGTTGGCATAAGTGTATTGTAGCTAGGGGGGACTATTTTGAGGGGGACGAAATCGATTTGGAAAAATAAATAAAAAATTTTAATTTTAAAACAAAATTCACCTTACTTTTTGAACACAGTAATATAACGTATTAATCAAATAACCCTTTATCATATAAACAAACATATTAAATATAAAAGAAATAATATACATAAATAATAATAATAATAACAGTAATAATAATAATTACAATGATCATTGTATTTCAAGAATTAGTAAATCAAAACTTTTCTTAAAGGTTTCAAATCAAGCAATCACAGTTATCAGTACTTCCAACGCCGTACGAATTAATCACATGTAATTATTGCAGGAATCGTATCAGGAGTACAAATTGAAAATGCGGGATTTTTTTCTATTTTTGAACGTTTATTCTGAAAAAATGGTAACAAATGAATTATTCAAAGTATTGTCCATCGCTAGCCACAACTTTTTCCCATCTTTCTGGCAATTTACGGATACCGTCGCGAAAAAATTCGGCCGGCTTGGCTGCTATCCAGTCATCGACCCATTTTTGGGCTTCTTCGTAAGAATGGAAGCGCTGGTCAGCTAGGCCATGTGTCATCGATCGGAAAAGGTGGTAATCGGAAGGAGCAATATCTGGGCTATACGGCGGGTGGGGTAAGACTTCCCATTTCAGCGTTTGTAGGTATGTTTTGACCGGCGCTGCAACATGTGGCCGAGCGTTGTCATGTTGCAAAATTACTTTGTCGTGTCTTTGCTCGTATTGTGGCCGTTTTTCTTTGAGTGCGCGGCTCAAACGCATCAATTGAGTTCGGTATAGTGTTCCTGTGATGGTTTCGTTCGATTTCAATAGCTCATAATACACCACACCCAGCTGGTCCCACCAAATACAGAGCATGAGCTTGGCGCCGTGAATATTTGGTTTGGCCGTCGATGATGATGCATGGCCGGGGTAACCATATGATTTTTTGCGCTTCGGGTTATCGTAATGGATCCACTTTTCATCACCAGTGACAATGCGATGCAAAAAACCCTTCCGTTTTTGCCGTTCGAGCAGCAGTTCGCATGCAAAAAAACGGCGCTCGACGTCTCTCGGCTTCAGCTCATACGGCACCCAATGTCCTTGCTTTTGGATCATTCCGAGGGCTTTTATACGATGGGAAATGGCTTGTTGTGTCACTCCCAATGAATCTGCGAGCTCTTGTTGAGTTTGACACGAGTCTTCATTGAGTATTGCCTCCAATTCAGCATTCTCAAACTTTTTCACTTGGCCCGGCCGCTCTTTGTCCTCAACGTCAAAATCACCACTTCTAAACCGCACAAACCATCTCTCGCACGTTGAAACCGATGGAACATGACTCGGATAAGCCTCGGAGACCAATCGATGTGCTTCAGCAGCACTTTTCTTCAAATTAAAGAAGTAAATTAAAACTTCCCGCAAATGCTGTTTTGTTGGCACGAAACTCGACATATTGAGAGCTCAAAAAAACTATGAATTTGACACTGCGACAAATTGACACATACTGAAAATTAAAGCTATAAGACGTAGCTTTGACATGAACATAGTCACAGTACTGCCTGATGCGTATAGCGTTAGTAACGCCATCTGTTATCAAACCCGCATTTTCAATTTGTACCCCTGATAATATACGAATATACAACAACCTCTGAATTCATAAATCAATTCTTCAATGTTCAGTTAATCTATCGACCCAACGATATGATTCCCGGCCCTGTCACTTGGAGTAGGACCAAGTTACCCACAGTTTTTAACCTAAGAAGACCAGCCACTAGCTCGACCGCTGTGTCTCCAATACCTACCCTTCCTATTCCCGTAACCCCACGTTGTACCGAAGAGATTACGATTCAAAACTTGGTGGACTACTTGTTGGAAAGCGACTTTACATCACGCCACCTACCGCAAGCCCACACCGACGATATTCACTCTCTTATCAACAAGTCGTGTGACTATTAAAAAACGCTATAATGGGACACTGGTACCACTTTCGCTACACAAATGGTAAATATGAAAAAAAAGTATAAGCAAAGGAATGATGCAAGGAAAACTTCTCCCAACACCAAATACTCACGTAAGTAAATCTATTTTGAGCTAAAACTATATATCCATACCCTTACATATATATTTTAATTCATAATACACAGAATTGTTTCATTTATATCTTTTCGCATTCTTAAAAAAAAAGTGTTGCATTTTTGCTCAGAATAATTTTAAAAAGGAGAGAAAAAATATACATATACATAAAATAAAATAAAATAAAGTATACAAAAAAAGGAGCAAAGAAAAAAAAAATAATAATCGTTAATCATAATATGATATCGCATATTAGTAATGCACATTATGTTCTACAGACACAACAGTAAAAGAAAGCATTCGTTTTTATACTAGACGATCGACGAATCCTTATACCAAATCATATGGAGCCAAACATCATAAAGGGGAGACAATACGAGCATCCACACGAACGTCCAGTAACATATGGACAAAACGCCAAAAACTTCACGCACACCTACAACTCTAAAGAAACTTCACGAACGTGCAGCATCATATGGACAAAATTCCAAGAACTTCACGAACACCTACAACTTGTAACGTGGCAAAATATTCAAGCGCTATGTCCTCCTCGCACGACAGCTGCCAACACGATCTCGCAGGGCTGTAAGGAATAATCACCGTACTCTATTTAATTATTTTCGTTTTTTTGTATTTCTTAAATTGTACGACCGAGGGACGCAGAGAAAGAGAAAGAAAGAGTACTGCACACACATCTTGACGGCTTCGGGATCCAATCACGCCTTCGTAGGAGATAGGATACAGATATTTTCCATTTCTCGCTGCCGGGAGATACCGCCGTCCGGCTCGACGTTCATCGGCAACCGATACGCTGCTATCTATCATCTACTTGCAGCAATCCAGCTGTCTTATGGGGTTCATCGGCCGAACGGAGCTACTCTCAGTATTATCTATTGCTAATTTAGGCATCGTCCAGCTGAGGCGCTAGTCGCGGTCATCGAGCGACACCGATTCCCCCATGTGACCGAGTTCGGCTCGCTAAGAGGGGATCATAGTTCACGGGCACGCGTGCCAGCCGGACCTCAGGGCTTTTTCCCGGTTACCGTCGAGCGAACAGGACGTAGAAGCGAATATTATATCGTCCCACTCTACCGTTGGTTTCGTCTAAATCGGTCACCACCTATCATGGGTACCAGGGTATATCCTCCGAAACGACGAGGAGTAAATCAAGGAGAGAATCTTGCGGCCCTACTTTGAGTTTTCCCGGATCTACAAGGAACATTGCTGCAGCATCGCCCCGGTGTGCTCTCTTACTCTCTACGGTCTTTCGTAATTTCTATTGCCGATCTATATAAATGATAAATTAGAGTCTGGTCGTACCTGCGATTCTGATAGACCACGCACAGAGTACTATTCGTATCGGGACAGACTGCGTCGAGTAGAGTGTAACATCGAGATCGTTTGGCGGTTAGAGCCGGGAAGAAGTCACCTCGTTCGTTGTTTTTTTTTTGGTTACTATTCTGTAGTCATTTTGCTGTAAGGTCGTGCGCGTGTTGGTACATCATCCCGTGGTCGGATTGTATTTGAGGAATTTGAATGTCATAGGCCGTGTCACGGATTTTCAGGAATAATTAACACTTATAGATTTATATTATTGTATTCGTCTTATTTTATTTTATTTATCTCTCTTATTATATTGGACATTATTTTATTTCTGCGAATGCATGCAGTGCGTGCTTGGCCGTCGTCCCGTGTTTGTACTTGATCGCGAGGGATTAGTACGGTTCGAAGCGTATCTTGCTATGATAAATAGTTCGTTCGTTGTTTTCGTTGTTACTGTTCTGTAGTCGTGTGCTGTAAAGCCGTGCGTGCGTTAGGCCGTTATCCCGTGTTTGCTAGAATGTGTGAGGGATTTGAACGGGATAGACCGCGTCGCGGATTTTACTGGACAATTGATTTTTGACTTGGATTACTTTATTTATTTTTCTTATGTTGGACATTACTTTATTTTATTTTGTGAGCTAATGCAGTGCGTGCTCGGTCGTCGTCCCGTATTTGGAACGTGATCGCGAGGGATTGGTACGGCTCGAGACGTATCTCGCTTTGAATTATGCGATCCTTTATCTGGGTAATTTAGGGATTGATATCACGGCTATTTTTAAGTGGGTTGTTTAATGAACGTCTGCCTATTTTATTGGATATAACCGTGGTTCATTTATCGTTATTTTGGTTCACGATACTTTCCCGATTTTGCTGCCTGCAATGTGATAGTTGGGAGATTCAAATCATTAAAGGCTTCGCGTACGTGACCTTCCGACGTCCGGTAGTTATAATTGTTGGATGTATGTGGGATTAGTTCGGTGTAGGCCGTATCGCGAGCCAAATTGCGAGGCGACCTGTCAAGTTTACTTTGCCTGGCTGTGTTTTGGTAGTTTCCCGCAACCGGCTGAATATAGATCGTGTATGAGAGAGAGTGAGAGTCGAGACGAATGCCGGATAAAATATACTGCCAGAATAATTAAGTTTATGAATTGTTAAAGAGTTAATTTTACGGGATATTTTATTCATATTTTTCTTGGTCATGTTACGTCCAGCGTCCTCATGTGAATTTAATTTTTATGTTTTTATATAAATGCATTGGGTCACTGCGGTGCCCGTATACTGCTCTGCTTACCATAATATAAATACTATTTCAGTAAATACTATTAATTAATATTTTACTTTACTACTCAAATAAATTAAATAATAATAATAATAATAACAATAATATAATAATGAATTTTGCAATGTAAGCACTCATAAACATTTATATTTAGGTACGCAGACATAGATCTAACATATTACATGCCTATACGAAATTGTCCATGGGGAGTGCAATGAGAGGAAGGCAGATGCAAATAATCGAAGCACACTTTTCTCAAATCGATTGATACTTGCCGCATTAACTCGAAAACCAAAAGTTGGAAAAGGTTGGCAATAGAAATATCCTTAATCTATAACCCCTGGCTGTTCAAATCCATGGAGTGCCAAACCACTCTACTAAGAAATAATTGTGGTTCAGTGGTTGGCCACTATTGGGAGCGAAGTAAGGGGGTTCGCCCGTATCTGCCTCTACCATTGATCATTCCCTAGCACCCCCCGCTTAGAATTAAGAGGGACTTATGCCTGTATGATACCATAACATCCACGGTGAGGAATTTTGTTGTCGGCCGATCTAATACCATTGATGTAGTCGGCTCCGATAAGGAAATGTAACCAGAAACTATCATAACATCCACGGTGAGAAATTTTGTTGTCGACCGATCTAATACCATTGATGTAGTCGGCACCGATAAGGGCTCCTATGTAACCAAAACTACCAAGATAACCTTGCAGCCACCTTGAAGTACCGTGAGAGAATTATTATTCCCTCCACGAGTCAAAGATGCACAGTGGAATGATATTTAAGCAAGTAAAGCAGAACAGTTCAAGTCAGTAATTTTCGCGCAGTCTTTCGCACAGTCTTCCATCAATCTTTCCTTAGTCTTTTCCGGTCTATCAACTGATCAAGTCATCAGGCATCAGTCCCACGCGACACTCACTGAGTGATTCTAAAAATTGTGTATTAACATTCGGAATAGTTCCATTATTCAATACCAAGTGTCAAAATAAATTCATTATCAAATAATTAAACCGTGAGTGATTCGAACTACACCTATCTTCCCACATTCGACGGGGATTGAACCGTCATCCTTAGTATCAAGTAAATACCTCAGTGAATATAACCCAGGAAAACTGCGTGTTGAGTCGGTTCGGTAGTGCAGGTCCCTTGCGGAATTGATGCACGCCTACTGTCTTGGCATTGTACGGCCCCTGGAGGAACTCATTGACGTTTTCTTAATTTCATACAACGATCAGGTTAACCCCGTTTCAATTTAGCCGCACAAACTGCGCTGATCATTTTGAGCAGAACCCTTGTGGAACACATGCACGATTAGCGTTATGGTGTGATGTGGTTTGTTGAGGAGGGATTCGACTTGTAGGTACATAACCATACAACTCAGGGAAACTACGTGTTGAGTCGGTTCGGTTGTGCAGGTCCCTTGCGGAATTGATGCACGCCTACTGCCTTGGCATTGTACGGCCCTTGGAGGAACTCATTGACAGTTCATCAATTTTATACAGCAATCAGGTTGACCTCGTTTCGATTCGGCCACACATACCGCACTGATCAACCTGTGCAGAACCCCTGCGGAACACATGCACGATTGGTGGTATAGTATGATGTGGTTGGTCGGAGAGAGATCCAGCTTGTAGGTTTATAGCTCGTTAAATTCAACAAACGTCGTCCTAGCTCCTCCATCTCAGACCTCCTTCTTCTATCGTCATAAAACGTTCATGGCCAGACGACGCGGAGGCCGCAAATACCAAATCCGTCGAGTGCATTCAATCGTTGCTCAAACACTGAGCCTAGTGAATTCCCTCAAAGATACGCTCACACCGGAGCAAATCGCAACCGGTTTGATTGCCCTCAGTGAACCCATTAATAACTGTCGGTTACCAAGGGGCAACAACCGTACTGTTGCAAAAGTAGTTCAACGAGCGCGTGCGATACAACTTCCGTCAAAACCGGTCATAGTCAGTAACGTGTCATACGCGGGACCTACGATCATTATCGCCGAAACCAGAACAGCAGTACCTGCTGTACCGGACCACCCAGTTCCTGAACCAGCGGTTCCAGTACCAAGGAAGAACCCAGAAGTTATTCCACGACTACCGGCGACCCGTCGGCAATTTACCAAGGTGGTCCAGCGAAAGCATCGCACAACCATCAAACTGACCAACATCCCAGTTATCACGATTGATTAGAATATACCCGCTACGCCCTACGTTCAACCACGCAGCCTAACACAATGATCGGCCGTAACCGGTGAGTAACCAAACATTAGCATTCTTATAATATTCGTGTTACATCAAGGGAGAATTTCTGTTCAGCCCACATTAGTTAAAATTTCTAAGGTTAGTGAAGATCTCCTCCCTACCGGTGAAGCCCGGTTCAAGCGAGATCTCATTTCTGCCCGAAATCCTGTGGCGTCCTTGTGCGCATTCATATCTTGAGAATCAAGATCTGTTGGTAGGACGTAACAGTCATTATTTTTGTTGGAGGACTAGTAGTCCTGGTAATTAAATAAACGATCTGCCGAGTGGCATTTGTAAATCCCGTACCTGCTATGTTGTTGGTGTTATTTATTTATTTTACCTCCTGATGTCATGTTATTAAGGTTCGGTTCTTGACTTCATTTTATTGTTTATTTAAAGTTATCTATTAACTTTATTTTATAGTTGACTTATTTTATTTATTATTATTTATCTGTATTATTTCCTGACGTCTCTTATTGGTTATTGATTTTATTTGTTTAGATTGATTTTATTTTATTAACGAATCTTATCGACTAATTTTATGCAATGGCGTAGCTACCGAGGGGCTAGGCGGGGCAGTGCCCCGGGGCCCTCAAGCTCAGGGGGCCCTCGAATCCTTACCAGAAATCTCGATCGGACTGAACTTTTGGAAATTTCTCCCATTTTCAAAATAAATATGACAGGTTGCAACCCCACTTTAATCATGACAACTCAGTTGAGAGAAATTCAAAAGTTATGCCTAGGGAATTCCCCTAAATTCTTTCTGTAGGTTGGCAGTGTTGTCAATTTGACGGATAGTGATATGTGCGTTTTATTATTCATCGATGTGCGTTTTATTGTGAATTCGAGTTAAGATTTTTTTTTCGAGAACGGTTAAAAAATTAATGCTGTATCAGGAGTAAGTAAGCTAATGTCAATAAACTTTTTTGTACTGGTCAATATAGTGGTTCAATTTTATTTGATTTTACCACTCATATTGATGTCTGTCAAGTCAATAAATCGTGTCAAATCTATAGATTTCGGCTACAGCTTATTGTATAACGCGAAATATCGTGAAAAAATGCAAGTCACCTGCAGTAGGTACATTAACCCTTTGAGTGCCGGGAGCCGATATATCGGTTCCTGCTACACTGGCGAGAAGTGCCAGAGCCGATATATCGGTCCGCGCCTCGTAGCGCTTTACTATTCGCATTGCGGGAGAACTCTATCTCAAAATAAATTTGTAATACGTTATAAATGATCTAATTTCATTATGAGAGAATTAAAAAAAAATAGTTTTTCGTTTTAACTCTTTGTGGACGACGACCTTTTCCTATCGCTTGGAGGTACCGAAAGTCATATAAACATAAACACCGATGGTCGCCACTCAGGCGATATTCGATCTGCGGCGTAAATCGCTGTGGCGTTGGACCCTTATCGGTACTTGTCGACAGTGTTTTATATACACAAAATAACATCGCATTGCCGCAGCGAAACGTAGGATCAGTTAGTTTCTCCACGATCGTTGATGTGAACAGTATATTTCGTCATAGTTACAGTTTGAAAGCGTGTTTTGTGTTATTACCGTTGTTTTCTCAAATGAGTACAAAAAAACTGGTGTCATTGTTTAGTTCTGTATTTCATCTATAATACGCAGCTTTTTGAATCATGTAAATATCGTTTCTCGTTTGGTTTTTATAAGCATTTTCCCGAACCCTTGTAAAACTGTGAAATTCGGCCGGTTTTTCTCGCATAGGCACCTCTATTTCGCCCGGCACTAAAAGGGTTAATTCAGGTCCGCGGGCAGGAGATCGTTCATGGTCTCCACCGTTAAATGTGGTAACACTAACGGTGATAATTTTTTTTCCGGGGATTCCCCAACGACACTTGTAGCGTATCATTGTGTTTCTCTTTCCTTTTATTTTACTTTTAACGTCGTCAGTGAACAGTGAGTACCTACCTACTCGAGCACAATCTAATATTGTATTGTTTAAATAAATTAGAAAACTAAAATTATGGATAAAAAGAAGAAACCCAGTGGTGCATTTAAACGCAAACAACGCCAAGAAAGAGAAGATAGTAAACAAAAATTGCCCAAAATTGACAAGTTTTTTAGTCAGCCTTCTGCAAGTACATCTGGCCAAAATATTTCTATTGATAGTGACTCAAATAATGTGGTAACTGCAGTGTTGGTTGAGAAGCCTACTGAAGAAGATTCGACAATTATTGCAGTTGGAGATACCTCCGCCGCCGATCATGTGAACGTGGATGATGTTTGCATGACACACATAAGAGCGGAGGGTTTGGAGGAACCACAGACCTCTACATTTTTCGAAAATGTGTACGACAAATCTTCTTATGACTTGGGAAACTTCACGAACAAAATATTAAGTGATAACGAAAAACGTCAAATTCTTGATATGGGGCCTTTACAGCCTTCAGGACCTTTTCCAACAGACATCAACCGGAACAGTAGGTGTTTTTCAAAATCGTTCTACGTTTCGTGTTCTAAATATGGGCCAGTTAATCGTTTTTGGTTGTGTTATTCCAAAATACTAGACGCTGCCTATTGTCAACCCTGCTGGTTATTTGCTTCACAAAGGAATAATGTTTGGTGTACGGGAATTCGAGATTGGAATTTATCAGAAAGAATTAAACAACACAGTTGTTCGAGTGGCCATTCGGAAGCATGTGCTGTGTATGAATTTTGGAAAAAAAACGATACTAATACTATCGACAAGGAACTTGAAAATGAAATTCGCAAAGAAGCTTCATTTTGGAAAATGGTTCTTCAAAGGTTATTCGATATCATACTTACCCTAGCAAAGAGTTCTTTGGCTTTGAGAGGACATCAAGAAGACTTAAGTCAGGAAGGATACCACGGAAATTTTCTGTCCTTTGTAGAGCTTGTCGCCCGATATGATCACATTTTGCGGCAAGTTTTGGATATGCCCAAAGGTAATAATAATTATTTCTAAGTTTTTTTATCGTTTTATTTTGTTTATAATTATTAACTGTTTAATATCAGGACTTTTTTGAAATTGTGTTTTTTTATGTTTTTAGGATCTACAAGATATCTGAGTGCAACAATTCAAAATGAAATGATTGAGAGCTTGGGGACCAAACTCGAAACCCATCTACTACAACAAATTAGAGCGTCACCGTTTTTTGCCATCATAATGGATACGACACAGGACATATCGAAGGTAGATCAGCTAAGCATTGTTGTGAGGTATGCAGTAATAACCAGATCGGAACATGGACAGCCAATTGATATAGAAGTAAAAGAAGTGTTTCTAGGCTTTTATGCAGCCATCAAACATGGCGCAGTAGATTTAGTCAACCAAGTGACAACATTATTTATCGACAAAAATATTGATTTAAAAAAATGTGTGGGGCAAGGCTATGATGGAGCCAGTGTGATGAGTGGTGTGTATAATGGTGTACAGAAACATATTAAGGATATCCAGCCTAACGCAGAGTACGTACATTGTGCCACTCATAATTTAAATTTGGTGATAAATGATGCCGTTAGCAGTTGTGTGGAAATACAGATTTTTTTCGCAACGTTGCAAGATTTGTATAACTTTTTCGGAAACAGCATCAAACGTTGGGATCTACTGTCAAAATTCACTGGCGAATCGGACACCACTCTAAAAAAACTAAATCCGACTAGATGGTCCAGTAGGGTCAATACGATATCTGCAATAAAACTTCGTTATTTTGATATTATCAAAGCATTATCAGAAATAGTTCTAAAGAGTCCTAATAAAGATGAGCGTAGTGAAGCAGAGAGTATTAAAACAAAAATGCTAAATTTCGAGTTCGTGTTGCTTTGCGAATTCATGCACAGTGTATTGAACGACATCAATTATGCATCCAAAACTTTACAAAAATGCGACATCAATTTGGGCGAGGCGAGTAAAGTTTTAGCAGAGACCAAAGCAAAGTTGCAAATTTATAGAAATGATTTCGAATTATTCAAGTGCAAAGCCAGTGAAACTGCAAGAAAATATGGTATTGATACCCATTTTCAAGAAAAAAGGCAAAGAAAAGTTAAAAAACATTTTGATGAATTAGCTGCTGATCACCGATTTCCAAACCGAGAAAGAATATTTAAAATTGAGATTTTCAATAATGTACTAGACACAGTAATATCTCAACTAGATACACGTTTTATTGGTATGAGTGCAGTTTGTCATATATTCGATTTTCTAACACCAACATTTTTATTACATGTTGATGAAGCAACTTTATTACAAAAGTGTGACGAATTCCAAAGAAAATATTCAGATATAAAAGGCCCTAGTTTTTCACTTCAATTTATTAATATTTACCACCTAGTTTTACCTCAACTAACTCAAGCATGGACTGTTCACCAATTATGTAAGGAAATAATAAGCAAATATGGAGTGCTAGAATGCGACCTAACGGAAGTATTTACAGCAATGTTATTATTCTTTACAATTCCTGTCACTTCTGCAGCAGCTGAAAGATCATTTAGCAAATTAAAAATAATAAAAAATTATTTAAGAAATAATATGGGCCAAACTCGACTCCGACATTTATCGCTAATAGCAATTGAAAACAAAACCGCATCAAGCCTGGATTTAAACGAAGTCATTGATACTTTTGCGAAAACTAAAGCTAGGAAAAAATTGTAAATATAATTGTTATTTAGTCAGTTGGTAGGCCCGACCTTTATATAATAAACCCTTGAATCTTCTCTATTTCGTTTTATTAGCCAAACCTACACCAAGTATTAATTGTAATTTATGTTGTTACTGTTTAATATTTTTATTACCTGCCCTGCAGTGCACAAAAAAGAGCTTAAGTAGCTTAGCATTTTTAAAGTATTTGTATATTTCATATTTTTATTTGATAAAACCTAATCAGTTTACATAGCAGTGGGGCCCCATTTTTTAATTTGCCCCAGGGCCCTTGGTTACCTAGCTACGCCACTGCTTATACCTACTTCAGAAGTCTAAACTAATTATTTTTGTGTTCGAGCCCGAATTCTTCCCCTCATAAGATAAAAAATTAATGATAACGAGTAAATACCGTTACATTTGGCGACCGAACAGAGACATGAACACAAATAAGAACGACTGCAGCGGTAAGGTAGAGCGAGCGCGAGGTGAAGAAATTTGGTGTGAGGCGTAAAGAATGGCCAAAGGCGGGATTAAAAATCTCTCCACAGAGATAGAGGAAATGCATATGATGGAGAGCATGGAGGAGCTTCGCAAGCAGGAGAGGGCCGCTACCATGGTCGATCCAAAATATATCTCGGAGTCCGCCACAGTGGAACACCTGCTGGAGGATCAGCGAGAGGGATCGGCAAGGATAGGATAGGAGGTTGATAGTAGAAGTAGCGGTGCACGATTTACAGACGTTTGATCAGAAATTCCGATCAAGATACTGGGCTCGGGATATGCAGGATAAAGTAACGAAAAATTTAGAATTCGAAACTTTTAATATCGAAGGTTAGACCCTGACGCGAGCGGAATATGCAACACGAGTGATAGGAAATGCACGCGATCTAAGCGATGAGGATATAATTCGGCGGCTTGCAAAGCATTTCGACGAAGAAGTTCGAAGTGAGAGTGCGACAGATAAACGATACAAACGAGTTTTTAGAGTTGCTCGAGAGAATGGACGTGGCTGGTCCACTGAATCATAAGAGAGGGGCGGGCCGAGCTTGTGGTTTCGCGGTGCCAGAGCAATAGAGATTTACCGGTAGGGGAACAGTGCGCGAGTACGTAAATCCCTTTTAATAATGGTGGAAATAGGTTTCCTCAGGCACCAGACGTCAGGGAGGCAGAGGAGACGGAGGACAATGGCAGAAAAATTGGCCGTGGTCCTCAGTAAATCCACCATGGGAGAATGGACCAGAGCAACAAAAGCCGCAGTGGCAGAAGAATCGGGCAGGATATTCCCAAGTGTCGGAGAATAATCGACCCGCAGAGCCAACATTACCGAGGCGCGAGCAGCTACCAAGCAACCAGGTAAGCAGTTTAGATTGGGTACTAGAGTCCTTTCGTGGCACATACGATCCCGAGGGAGCAGATACCTGAGTGTTCGAGGTTCGGAACAACAAATTCGGGAAATGCCTAGTCGTTGCGCCCGAGGAAATCCAAAACATTCATAATGAGGAGGGAGAGCAGAGCGCAACGGAAAATCAAAGTGAAAAGAAGAGTACGCAACAAAGGATGAACGCGAGAAAGAGGGAGAAGAAGAGAGTAAGAGATCAGCGAAGGAAAGAGGAAAAAGGCGGAAGCAGTGAACAGACAGTGAAGAAGGATGAACGAGAGAGCATCGGATTTTAAGGGCAGGCTGAGTTAGAGGAAAGAAGAATTCAGGAGGACGATAAAGGCGCACTTAATACCATAGAAGATATGTGGCTGGGAATCGTTACCAGAGCTCAGGAAGTACCGGACATCAGAGCGTCAGCACCAAGGTAAGTGGACGAAGTAGGAGAAGGCAAGGTGGTATGTTCTATGTTAATGGAGAATCCTCGAGAATATTTGTATGAGGAGGTAGAAAAGATACCGAGCAAATGGTATGACGAGAGGCATCCGAGGTGTCCGGAAATACCTGTGGAAATGGCGGGAATAACGGCAGTAAGCCTGATAGATAGCGAAAGCGAAGTATCTTGCATATCAGAGGAGTTATTATTCCTGAATGAGGAGGTTTTGAAACTTTGCCCGATGCCACTGGTCACGTCTACCCAGGTGGTCGGGGCATTTGGCGGAGAAACCGAACGAGTGAAGAAACAGATAATAATAGACGCAGAGACGTATGGATCGACGATCGAGGGGCATTGCAGGTGCTGGTAGTCCCCAGATTGATGAGACCAGTACGAATTGGAATCGGCAGAATGTTGCTGCTAAAAATATCTATCGACGTCCAGTAGCGGATTCTAGCAGTCGGCAATATGATCGTCGGTAAATTGAGTGATGGATTGTGGCAACATGTAAATCCGAAGGAATTTTATGCTAGTAAACCAAGTGAGATCTGTGCGGTAGTAGAAGCAAAGAACACATCCGAAAGACGAGTATCAGCCCGACTGAGGAGGAGTTCGACGTCAAAATGCCCAAGTATCAGAATTTAAGGCCGGAAATAATGCAGAAATTTACGAAGATGGTCGAGAACAGAAGTGAAATCTTTGTCAAAGTCCCTCGAAGGATGACAAAATATGAACACCGACTCCTTCTAAATGATCCAAAGCCTTACTTTTATCGTTCGTATCCAGTCTCGTTAATGCAACGAGAAAGAGTACAAAAAGAGATAGAAAGAATGCTCAAGATGAGCGTCATACAGATATCAGAGAGTATTCATATAAATTCATTAATGCCGGTCACGACGGACGACAATTCGGTACGTCTTTGTCTTGATGCCCGGGAATTAGATGATTATTTGGTTAACGACTATCATAATGCAACGCCGATCGAGTAAATCGTCTAACGGTGTGGGGAAAAAACGGTGATGTCTACGCTGGATTTGACTAGTAGTTTTTGGCAAATACCACTTCATCCAGACCCGAGGAAATATACGGCATTCCAGCATAACGGAAAATGCGATGAATTTACGGTGACACCGTTTGGTCTGAAAACAAGCACAGCCAGTCTGATAAGAGCACTTGACGTGGTTCTCGAGAGATTAGATTTTGTGATAAATTTCGTAGATGATCTATTGATTATGTCGACGTAACACGAGGAACATCTTAACCATTTACGAATATTATTTGGAAGATTCTTAGACCACGGAGTGACGTTGAAATTTAGCAAATCACATTTTTTCCGCCAAGAAGTAATATTCCTCAGACACATCCTCACAACTGAAGGTTTAAAACCTGATCCTGGAAAAATCAGGGCGATTCATGAGTATCCACGACCCTGGACAAGAAAACAATTAAGGGGTTTCTTAAGATTAATCAATTTTTATACGAAGTTTAGGAACCGGCATACGCACAAAACCGCGCCATTGCTTAATCTGTTAAAAAAGAGTGCTTTAGAATCCATCCGGTGTAACTTGACAGATCGTGAACCTGCGATTATATTGAAAAAATATGAGTCTTCACTCACGACAGGGTGAAAATAAAACCAGACTTGTAGATGGTATTTTGAGAAAGCGGTTTATTGTACCTCCCGCATGTCAATTACAAAAATTAGTTGAATTTAGAAGATATAGGAATATAAAATAACTACAATTATAAGTTTAATTTGGACAAAATAAATAATATAAATAAATACACCAAAAATCTGAGAACTGAAAACTGACTTTAATTTTGGAACTGAAATTTGGTTTTGAGATGTTGCAGCCCACAATTATATTAATTGTGCTGTATGTGATGAGAGCGGTGCGCTCGGTATTTCAAAAATTCAGGATGTATTTCTTAGAATTTTGAGTTTTTTCAAAAAGTATTCATTTATTTATTAATATCTATTTTGTCCCCTTCAAAGTAATTCCCCTCGGATATAATACATTTATGCCAACGTTTTTCCCAATCCTCGAAGCACTTAAAAAATCATTTTTCGTGATTTTGTTCAGCTCCTCCTTCGATGCCGTCTTTATCGCTTCAATCGTGACGTAGCGTCGTCCTTTCATGGACCTCTTCAGTTTTGGGAACAGGAAAAAGTCACAGGGGGCCAGGTTTGGGGAATACGGTGGCTGCGGCATCATTAGAGAGTTTTTTTTTGGCCAAAAATTCGCGCACAAGCAACGATGTGTGAGCAGGGGCGTTATCATGGTGCAAAAGCCAATTTTTGTTCTTCCACAAATCCGGGCGTTTCTGGCAGATTGCTTCGCGCAAATTGCGCATAACTTGCAGGTAATATTCCTTATTGACTGTACGACCCTGTGGCAAGAACTCATCATGCACCACGCCCCTGCAATCGAAGAAAACTGTGAGCAAAACCTTCACATTCGACCGAACTTGGCGCGCTTTTTTCGGTCTTGGCTCATGCGGCAGCTTCTATTGTGATGATTGAGCTTTGGTTTCCACGTCATAACCATAAACCCATGATTCGTCACCAGCTATGACCCTCTGGAGCAAATTTGGGTCGTCGCGGACCGAGTCCAACAGCTCCTTAGCAATGTTAACGCGACTGTTTTTGTTCGAAATTGAGCAATTTTGGCACGAATTTCGCGGCGACCCGTCTCATGCCCAAATCATTGGTACAAATCGAATAGCACGAGCCAATCGATATGTTTAGGTCCTCAGCAACTTCTCTCACGGTGATTCGACGATTGGCCAATATTATTTTCTTTACTTCAACAATGTTTTCGTCTGTTGTTGATGTGCTCGGGCGTCCGGCACGCTTTTCGTTGTTCGCATCTTCTCGGCCCTCTGAGAACATTTTGTACCACCGATAAACGTTGCTTTGGTCCAAGGTAGCTTTACCATATACCACAGTCAACATTCGGAATGCGTCCGCGCACTTAATTTTGTTTTTCACACAAAATTTGATACAGATTCTTTGATCCATTTTTTGGAATAGGCAAAAATCGAAGACAAGCCAAAACACGTCCAACCAAAATAGCTGTCAACAATTAACTAAACATTCAAAATGGCCAACTTTGTCAGCATAAGTGAGAGACATGAGTACGAACCTAACGCCACAAAAAAAATCGAAAATCGAATATACGTAGCCCGCGGAAATTCAAAATTCGCGATACTTTTTAAACAGACCTCGTATTTGGAAGGAGCCCGAGTGTGTATCAAAACCAATCACAAGGCGCAAAGGTTCTGGAAGACATGTCACTTCACTGCGGAAAGGCTCATGTGATGAGTTTTGTCCATCCAGAATTACGATTTGCAGGTGGAACATGTGGCTGGGAAAGCGAATTTAGTAGCTGATGCCCTGAGCCGAGTAAGAGAATCTACCTCTCTTATCGGGGTTATCACCAACCGATAAGGAAGGAATCGTAGTTGTCGCGGGTGTTGGCTGAAACACTTCCACGAGAACTCGCGAAGAAACTAAAAGGCATCGGGAAACTACAAAGAGAGCAAGGGAGTATGAAAGTTATGATGGATTTTCTAGTTGAGGAGAAGGAGGGGGAGGATCAACGGACATTCCGAGTAGAAAAAGGCATTCTTCAGAAGAAATCGAAGAACGGAATTTGGCGAGTCATGATTCCCAAGAGCATTTAATTAATTCATGGTTCATGAATTAATTAAAGCTTGACATGCGATGTATAGGCATCTGAGCTCGCGAAAATGCTTCCGGATGCTGGGGGAGGATTTTACATATCCATACGACCACACCTCGCAAAAATGACTCGGATGATACTAGCTACATGTGATACTTGTCAGCGAAATAAAATCGCGATACAAACGAGCTACGCAGCGGTGCAAACAATTATACCCGAGAAACCGGGGGATTTGGTTTCAATAGATTTTTATGGGCCACTACCAGCATCGGTGGGCGGGGTAAAGCACATTCTCGTGACGTTAGATGCATTTAGGAAATTCGTCGTATTATATCCGATGAAAAAAGCGAACACGTCGACAGTGATAAAAAGAATATTCGAGGATTATATTGCCAAGTATAGGAAACCACAAAGGATCCAATTTGACCATGGGACGCAGTTTACTACCAAAAATTGGTTGCAAAAATTGAAAGACGCAGATATTACGGCCGTATTCTCGTTGATACGACATCCTCAAGGAAATATTATTGAACGTGTCTCGGAAGGTTTTTCCGGACTTTTCTTACGGAAACTCACGTGGGATGTGCCAAATGCGTAAAAATCATCCAGGACTGTATTAACAAGTCTCATCACGAAACAACCGAATTTACCCCTGTCGAGCTGCAATGTCAGAAAAAGCCAATAAGGGAATGGAACAAGCAAATGGGTCTGAAGAAGAACGAGGATGATGCAGTTACATACGGAATGAAAATCGAGATCGCGAGAGAGAGAATCACGAAAAAAGGGCGACGCCAGGCGGAGAAATTCAACTCCACATATCGACTAACAAGTTTCGAGGATGGAGACCTAGTTTTAATTAAAGCGTTAAATGTTTCGGATCCGTTAAAGCAGCTAACGTCAAAATTCATACCGCTATACGAGGGAAGATATCGGATTAAGAAATGCATAGCTTCAGCAACTTATTTAGTAATGTATTTCGTTAGTAAGAAAGAGCGTGGTAAATTTCATGCTAGCATGTTTAACATATATAGGTCTGAGAACTTAAAGAACAATCTTGAAGAAATGAAAACGATTTCAGAAACCAGCGTTTATTTAAAAAAAAGTATGATTTACAATGTAAGAGATCTTTGGTCAAGTCGGAAATCCGACTCACCATCCGACTTTGGTGAGTAGTCACACTCTCTATTCGGCATTATGACATTCAGGCTATACAATAGAACAGATTATTTTCAAACGCGCTGTGGAATGCGGATACTCGGTCGTCGAACCGGAGCAGAGTTCGGCGCAAACATCTGACGTCATCACTCTGAAATTCCCTCACTGTAAAAAACAGCAGGTCAGCGAGCAGCTGACCTCGATTGGTGGCGAGAGGAAGGCGGGTGGCGCGGTAGCAACAATCTGCAAAATTAAAGAAACGACGTTAAATAAAAAAATTACGCGTAAGGATAGAGAATGTTAAATGAGGCGGGGAGAAGGATATAAAAGGAGATGCAGAAGCACAAAACGCTCTCTTACATAGAAAACGGCATATCGAACAGGAAAAAGGTCTGAACTACTAGTGAGAGAATGGAGTGAGCAAGCAACATTGTTCCATGAGAAGCAAATAGAATTTATTAAACCAATAGGGTAAATAAATTAAGGCGGATGTGCCATTGCAGCACTCACCCATGGAGAATCAAACGGGCTCCTCCTTCATGGCCACGCAAGTATCACACCCGCCACGCTCAGTCTCACCTAACCCCAGGTGCACTGACCCATGGCCCACTGGTTTGGCCCAAATGATGTCACAAATTCAACTTGCCCTGACCGAGCTCCTAACACTTGCCACCGAGCGATCACGAACACGCGATCGCAGTCGATCACTTAAATCACAGCGTGGTCGCAGTCAACAGCGATCGTAAACCAGGCAGGCTTCACCTTCGCCAGCGCGACTGTGATTTTATCATCGAAAGTTCAGTGCTGGTGTCCAGCATTGCACGTCACCCTGCACCTACAACGCCAGTCAAGGAAACTAATCTCGCTGTCGACCGTATATGCGGCCGGCGACAACATCACCACCAGCTCACTTGCTACCAAAGAGCTTTGCCTACACATGCATGACCGCACGACGAACATGAGTTTCCTCGTCGACTCATAATCCGTGATCTCGCTGGTAGCCAAATCCGCCATTCGCCATCACTTGGCACAAGGTGACCTCATGCTGCATGCTGCCAACGGAACTAATATCCACACATATGGTGAGAAAGTTCTGACGCTCAACTTCAATCTCCGTAGATCGTTCCCTTGGTTTTTTGTTATTGCAGATGTCAATTCAGCCATCATCGGTGCAGATTTCCTGGTCCATCACGCACTGCTGATCGACTTGAGGGGTCAATGACTGCCTCATTGACTCCATAACCTCTCTCACCTCTAAGGGTCAACTGTCCGAGACTGTCATTCACAGCATCTCCACGATCGACCAGGCAATCTGTCCCGGTGCTGGCAACGCAAGCTACTTGAAGCTTCTTAACAGCTTCATTGACATCACCAAACCTAACACAGCACTTGCTACCGATAAAAGCAACACAGTTGCTCATTACATTGAGACTAGTGGACTACCAGTATTTGAGCGTCCACAACGTCTCACCGGCGACAAACTCAGAGTCGCTAAAGAAGACTTCGCCTTTTTGCTACACTACGGTGTCATTCGCCCATTCAACAGCCAATGGGCTAGCCCCATACACATGGTGCCGAAGAAACTTGGTGGCTGGCGTACCACTGGGGACTACAGGAAACTAAACGCACATTCCGGATCGTTATCCTGTCCCCCATGGAGATGACATTCTCCAGCGCCTCCACGGATCAACCGTGTTCACCACCATCGACCTAGTACGGGCTTATCACCAGATACCAGTTGCCCAGGCTGACATACCGAAAACAGCGATAACAACGCCAGTCGGTCTGTTCAAGTTCCTCGGAATGCGACCAGGCCTGCGGAACGCCAAGCAGACTTTCCAACGATACATGGACAACTTGCTCCGTGGTCTTCATTTTGTTGGATGCTTCATAGACGATGTGATCATCTTTTCTGAATCATATGAAGAGCATCTCGCGCACCTGACAGCCATCTTTAGAATCCTACGAGCCAACCGACTCACCATTAACCCAAAGAAATACCAATTCGGGAAACACGAGGTAACCTATCTCGGTTACACCATTAACAAGCACGGCTACGCTCCACCAGCTAAACGAGTTCAAGCCATAAAAGACTATACGAAGCCTGATACCATCAGTGATCATTCATTTGGACCTCATAGAGCTTCCAAAAATTGGCGACCTGCGGTACTGTCTGACCATCATAGACCGTTTCAGCAGATGCCCACTTGTTATCCCGCTCAGCAACATGACTGCCGACACTGTCGCGTCAGCGTTCTACAAACAATGGGTCTGTCAATACGGCACACCGCTTACCATCACCACAGTCGAAGGGACTCAATTTGAGTCTGCCTTATTCACTTCGCCATCTCGCCTACTGGGCATTCAGCGAATTTGGACAACACCATACCATCCTCGATCCAATGGCTTAGTAGAGCGATGGCATCGAACACTCCAGGCTGCGCTTATGTGTAACGGGCAAACGCCTTGGCCGGAGCTCTTACCAACGACCCTGCTCGGATTCCGTACAGCCTACAAAGAGGACCGGAAGGCCTCTTCTGCCGAGATGCTTTTCGCCACATCGCTTCGATACCCGGTGAATTTTTGTTACAGATAGCATTCCAGCGGACCCTTAAGCATTCCTTAGGAGTTTTCGACAGCACATCTAGACGGTCAGGCCAACCCCAACAGCCCACCGCATCAAACCCAAGTTCTTTATTCTAAAAGACTTGGACACCTGCAGCCACGTCTTCAAAAGAGTCGACTTCATCAGGAAGCCGCTCGAACAACCATAGACTGGCCCACACGAGGTTGTCAGACGGATCAACGACAAAGTCTACGTCATCACAATAAATGGAGCAGATAAAACAGTCTCTCTAGACATGCTGAAACCTGCCTAAATCGAGGCAACAGACAACCAGCAACACGTTGGTCAAACATGGACACCTGCCAACACCACCACCAAAAAAAGAGTTACGTTCCATTCTCTCCCAGACAAAGTTACTGGGAAGGGAGTGACTATGGCGTCCCCGCTACGTCAATCTACACCACAAGTTACCGACCAGGTCAATGTTCCTACGCAACACACGCAACTACCTTCACCATCCGCTACACGGCGTGCATGTCCCAGAACGCACCGCCACGCCATCGACGGAAGCAAATCTTAATACCTCGCCAGGACGACTGAGCAAAACCATCCATTACGTTTCCTCGCTTCACACGAGACAGTCCATCGTGTCTACACGTGTAGCGCCCATGGCTCACGTACAAGCCCCGTACCATACGCTTTGCTTAACACAAGCTTATTAATTGTTGTATACGCGTAACTGAATAAATATACCATTACTAATGTCCACGAGTGTCTAACTTAATTTAATATGGATACTAAGTTTCCATATACATACCTCAGAAGTTTAAACTAATTATTTTGTGTTCGAGCCCGAATTCTTCCCCTCAGAGGATAAAAGATTGATGTTAACGGGTACATACCGTCACAATAGGTTATATGGTATATGTTTTACTATACTCAATACTTGATCGGAGCAGTATATTTCGAAATAAATCTGATGTAAGGTTAAAATTTTAAGATAAAAATTATATGTATCCAGGATGGCGCTAAAATATTCAAAAATAGTGTTCGAACTAAAATTTATGGACTTTATCAACAAAATACTTTTTAGGTTCGAACACTATTTTTGAATAATTTAGCGCTATTCTGGATGTACCGCGACGAGCTCAAGTCTTCAACATCCCAAGTGTAAATGTGCGTGTGTGTATATAAACACGTGTATATATGCATGCGTGTATATGTTTGTAAAAAAGTACTTATGGGGACCAAAACTGATGCAAAGGGGTGTTTGTGAGGATATTTTCGGCTTATGAGGTCGGTCCTCATAGCTTTCTATGTAAAAAGGTGTTTATGGGAACAGTCCTCATAAATTTTGTCAATATGCGAAAAGGTACTTATGAGAACCGTCCTCACAAGTACCTCTATTCAGCAAGTGATATATATTTTGTAACGGTAATTTTTTATCGTTAACAAATATTTTTATTTTTCGTGGGAATTCGGGCTCGATCACAGGACTAATTAATGTAGACTTCGTGGTGGTTGAGAGTGAGGCTTTATTCACAACGAAACAATTTGATAAAATGTCACTATTTAATGTCTGGTTACCGATATCCCGTACACTGCATTAAATTTCGTAATTTCAATGATTATTTTACAATTCTTATTTTGTTTCGTATACACAGATTCTCGGTATTCCCGGCTTGGAATTCTGTTATTATTTCGGACGCTGGTATGGAGCGGTACGCTCGATGCACACACACACGCACACCACCAGACTCGCCTACCTCGCTCGTCGAACCGATGTTTCGCTCGTTGCTCTTTTCCTCTCTATCTGACATACGATTCACCGTCTGGCGTTCTTTTTCGCACTCTCACTTGCTTATACTCTTCTCGATCATCCTTCCTGTTTAAATGCTAGCTGACCTACTCTTACTTCCTTTAAATATTGCTAACCTAATTCTATTTTATCGATTTTCTCTACTTAACTCTATTTACTTAATTCTATTCACTTTACACCTATTCGCTTAATCGTATTTAATTAATTCTATGCACTTACTCTATTCACTTATAATCTAGCTAAATCTTGATTTTTGACGATTTCCACACTGTTGGTCGGATTATTGTTAATTATATAGAGATTTCTCGCCTGTCTTTCCTCTTTGTCTGGTCCTTGTTTTCCATGCACTGGGGTCTTTTTTCGCCCCAGAAACACAGATTTTACACGATGAACTTGAAAAATGACTTTTGATAACTAATCTCTGATCTCGAAAATTTCTCTTTAATCTTTCTTGTACAGCGATACTTATTCTTTTCGTGCTAAGAGACTCCTCTCTCCCCGCACCGGCCTTTTTATAGGTTTCCCCTTGCCTCAGTCCCCTCTGCCTATTTTTCCATCGTAATTTTAAATCTAACGCATTTCCGACTTCCGCGGCTCGCCGCTACCACGCTCACCGCCTTCCTCTCGCCTCCTAGCGAGGCCAGCTGGTCGCTGACCCGCTGGTTACGTCAGCGAGGGAATTCCGGAGCTGCGACAGCTCTAGTTTTTATACTAGGTGCGATGGCCTATTACCCGCAATGCTCGGTACATTTGGAAATAATACCATGGGCTCTTACAGCCGTTTGAAATAATAAAATAAGCGAGAGAGTGTAACTATGTTACAATTTATATACACCTATATACACCTATATACACTTCGCCGTAAAACCGTTCCACCAAAAGCTTCACGAATCATAATTATTCATTCGATGGCATCAGAATTGACGCCATGACGGCATCAGGTATGATAAATATGGGTATGATTATTTTTTTATGGTAATACGGGGTATTTTTTCAGCATATATCCATTGCCCTTATTGAAAGAACCTGAAATAGCATCGCCACGTTGAGAGTTATAGTTTACATTACTTTTCGTGCCAGTGAACAATCGCGATGACGTGACACGTGTTCATCAAATAGGAAACGGCGGTTTCAATGCCATCATTTAATTAAACAATAACAGTGGCTAGAATGACAGATCCATGTAATTTCAGTGTCCTCATGGATACTGATAGGCATAAAATCGTATATATTAAAGTCACTACTTGCTGCTTTTCGGTACTTGTGAGGACATCAGGTGGTATCGATCGGGTGGCCCTCATAAATACCGATAGGCATAAAATCGTATATATCGAAGTCACTACTTACTGCCATTCGGTACTTGTGAGGACATCGGGTGGTCTCGATTTTCCTTCCAGTAAATAAAACGGCAATAACATGCCATTTCATGGAATTCCTTTGATTCGTTCACCTTTCTCCAAACTCTTACTTTTCTATTTTTTGTCAGACAAAATGTTTCAATCTTAATTCAGCATCCTTCTAATGCATATGACTTGAGGACAATCGGTACATCTGGGGATATTATGACTAATAATCGCACTTGACTGCTGAATGGGATAAAAATGGAGTATGCGTTACATATTTTTCTTGACTTTTATTGGATCATCGACTTTCGTACATAAGATTCAGCTAGATAGTTCATGACTCACCTAACAAAAGTGCATATGGAGACAGACGATTATCACAATATAGTATAGGTGTGGTATATCCGTCACGAAGGTCACTAGTATAGACACGTGTTCATCAAATAGGAAACGTCGGTTTCGATGTCATAATTAATTAAACAATAACGGCTGAAATTACAGATGCTTGTAATTTCAGTGTCCTTATAAATATCTATAGGCATAAAATCGTATATATCAAAGTCACTACTTACTGCCATTCGGTACTTGTGAGGACATCAGGTGGTATCGATCGGGTGGTCCTCATAAATACCGATAGGCATAAAATCGTATATATCGAAGTCACTACTTACTGCTATTCGGTAGTTGTGAGGACATCGGGTTGTCTAGATTTTCTTTCCATTGAAAAAAACGGCAATAAGATGCCACTTAATGGAGTTACTTTGATCCCCCACTTTCTTCAAACTCCTACTTTTCTATTTTCTGTCCGCCAAAATTATTCAATGTTAATTCAGCAAATTGCACTGAATAGTTCAATGGAAAGAGCAACTTTTTCAATGTGAACTTTTTTTTTGTCCGACAGATCTAAAATCGCATATATCGAAAGAACACTGTGTTAGCCCTGAATCATTTTGGTTGACAGAAAATAAGAAAGTCGGAGTATAGGTAAAGGTGAAGGATTGAATGAATTCCTTTCAGTTGCTTTTTTTTTTATTCGAAAGAGAATCAAGGACATTGGATGTTCTCACAAGTGCCAAATAGCAGTAAATAGTGACGTTCATGACATATATTCTCCAAATATCCACTGTACGCGTATGTACTCATGCTTTGTGAATAACCAATACTCGAGCAACATACCATTTGGAAACTGTCGGTGATTCAATAACCATAGGACCAAAATATACTAAATGTTCTCATCATCATTATTATATTGAACAGGCAATGATGATTATTGATTATAGAGGTCGCATTTGTGCCACATTGAGACTGATGGAATATGTCATAGATTGGAGTTAAATAATACTACAAATGCACGTCCCTACAAGTACCAATAGACGGTGAAAATGGGTATAAAGTGGTATTTATAGGGACCGTCCTTATGCATACCCTTTTGCATAAATTTGGGACTTTGGTGTATTGTAACGGTATTTTCAACGTTATCATATATTTTATTTTCCGTGGGAATTCGGGCTCGACACTGAACTAATTAATATAGACTTCAAAGTGGTGAAAAGTGATGTTTTATTCGTGAAGAAAAATTTATCGCCAGACCTTCTTCTTTTTATATTACAATTATCAGATTTCCGAGGATTCCCGTGGACGCTTGGGATGCACCGGTTAATTTCACAATTTATATATTTTATTGGTGATGCGCGGGTTCTCGGTATTACTCGAAAGTCTATGATGGTTCGTGGCGCAGTTCCACTATACCTATATTTAGTTCGCCGCTATATCTATACCGCACAGCTTGCTGTCCTCGCTCGCACTCACTCCTTTATTACTCGGTGTTACACAGTTTCATCCGATATTTTTCGCACTGAGATTTCACTTCTTGTTCACGCCGATTTGCATTCTCTCTTTTTATAGGGTGTAAGAACCCTATTTACAATTCTTTAGCACTCTCACGCTCCTCTCGCTCATCCACTCGTCCTATTTATTCCATGTTTTAATGCTACTTATTCTATATAGACTTACAATTATCCTATCCTCTATATTTCTTAATTCTATCTTTTCGGTCTTGGAAATCAGGGAATTCCCTCGATTTTAGTTGTTATTATTTCGGCTTATTCGAGCACAAATTCTGGGAATCCGCGGGCTCGAGCTTCGGTTCCGCACTCACACCTTGGCTTCGATTCGTTTCCCGCACCTACACCGCCACACGCACACGTTCACTACTTGTACAGAGTGTATAAACTCTGTGTACAATTCTTTCTCACTTATACCCGTTTAACTTTCGCTCTATCACTCTTCCACTCATATGCTCGTATAATTTCCGTCGCTATAGCCGGTTTAAAACCCACACTTTTCAATGTATTCTTATATAACCGGTTTTCTTATTTCTATGCACTATCCGAAATTTATGATACTGATCGATGACTGAGTTCTATGTATTATTTCATCGAGAACTCCATTCGCTTTTCCCTATTAATTTCCTAATGAATGATCATGTAATGATCTTTGCTGTTTCGCTGAGATTTTCGTGCTCTCATGAGCTTTTCACGCGACTAATTTTTCTCACACTCTTTGATACCTTGTTAATTTTTCGCTGTTCTGCCTCAAAGACAAGAGAGACAAGAGAGCTTCCCTGTCCCCGCACCGGCCTTTTATACGCTTCCCCTCGCCTCATTCCCCTCTGTACATTTTTCGTCATGATTTTTAAATCTAACGCCTTCCTTGGCTGACGCGGTGCGCTGTTGCCCCGCTCTCCGCCTTCCCCTCACCGCTTGGCAAAATCAGTTGGTCGCTGTCCTGCTGTTATGTCAGCGAGGGCATTCCGATGGCGTGACGTAGCATGTTTTTCACGCGAGTTCGATGGCCTATTGCCCGCGAACCTCGGTACATTTGTACCGAGTCTGTCGCTCAGGTGTTTTTATGCCTCGAAAACTATACCGGCTCTTATAATCGTTCGACCTAATAACGTGGATTCGAGAGTATAACTCGATTATACTACACGATCATAATCGCTGCATCTATTCCTACACTCTTGCGTGTAACTATGTTACAGTATATGATAGAAACAGATATTGGATTTATAAATTTTAATTAGAGCTGTTCTTTCATGGATCATACTAGCTTATGTACACTGAAAAAAATCCATTTTTCTTGTCCCCATAAGTACCTTTTTACAAACATATATATGTACACGTGTATATACAGAGTGCGCTATCTTTTATGTCGGTATGTAAACATTGAATAATTTTGACATTTATTAACCGATTGACTTGAGAAGACATGTTTTTGAAACGTTAATTCATTACAATTTTAACCATGAATCGCTTCATACCGAAACAACGCGCCGAAATAGTGACGCTGTACATTGAAAATAGTCGTTTAGTTGCGTTAACTCAACGTGCATATCGTAGAAAATACCGTGGCCAACAAGCACCGTCAGACAGCACTATTCGTCGTTTGATGTCGAATTTTGTTGAGCACGGGACAGTGGGAGATCGTCCACGTGCCGTTCATCAACGCCCAAGATGCTCCAATGAACTGGTTGAAGCGGTAAGAGAGAGTGTTGCCGAGAACCCACATGTGTCGTATTGTCGCCGCGCTCAGCATTTTGGCGTGAGTGGAACCACTTTGCGGCGCATTTTGAAGGATGATTTGCATTTTTTTTTCCGTATAAAGTGCAATTGACTCAAAGAATATTGCTGACAGACCGTCCACGTCGCTTGGAATACGGCCAAACAGTCGCGCGAATGTTTTTTTGATGACCGACGAGGGCCATTTCACACTCTCTGGCGTCGTTAACAAGCAAAATTGCCGCATTTGGGGAACAGAGAATCCACACGAGATCCATGAAACACCATTGCATGACCAAAAAGTGACTGTTTGGGCCGGCGTTTGCGCCAAAACCATCATTGGGACATTTTTCTTCAGAAACGGAGAAACAGTCGATGGGAGTCAATATCGGTGGATGTTGGCTCATTATGTCTGCCCACAAATGTGTGAAAAAGGTTTGGACAGATACTGGTTTCAACAAGAGGGTGCCGCATGCCACACTGCAAATCAAACAATGCAGTTTCGGCAATGAAAATTCCTTGGACGTGTGATGTAAAAAAATGGCGACATTGACTGGCCACCCAGATCTCCAGATTCGACCCCTCCGGACTTCTTTTTGTCGGGTTATTTGAAAGGCAAAGTATACGCCAACAAGCCTCGGACCATTGACAAGCTCAAGGCAAACATTCGTGCTGAAATCATCGCTATACCACCCGAGATGCTCGAAAAAGAGATGGAAAACGCAGCAAAAAGAGCACATTTTGCTTCGGCCAATAAAGACCACTTGATTGATGTTGTATTTAAAAGCTAGTCAAAATAAATTGTAACAGACCAAATTAAATAAAAATACCCCATATATGGGAATCGGTTGTTTTTTTTTTACGTTATTCAATGTTTACTGTAACGTGGCAAAATATTCAAGCGCTACGTCCTGCTCGCACGACGGCTGCCAACACGGTCTCGCAGAGCTGTAGAGGATAGTTGGCGTACTTTATTTAATTTTTTTTTTTTTTTTTTCGTTCCTTTCATATATTTCGATTTGTACGACCGAGGGACGGAGAGAGAGCACAAGGAGGAGAGCACCACATCCAACAACTGCAGGCTTCAAGATTCGGCCTTTTACCTGGACCGATATTTCACATCTTTCTCTGTCGGGATATATCGTTGTCCCGCGCGACGTACCAAATGATACGCGGCTTTCTATCCTTCGCCGTCGTCTACCCACGGAAATCTATATATCTCAGGGGGTTCATCATGCTGGACTACGCACCGTTGGTGTTATCTGTCGCTAATTTCTATATCATCGAGCTGAGACGCTAGTCGCGGTCATCGAGCGACACCGGTTCCCCCAATTAACCGAGTTCGGCTCGTTAAGAGGGGATCATAGTTCACGGGCACGCGTGCCGGCAGGACCTCAGGGCTTTTTTCCGGTTACCGTCAAGCGAACAGGACGTAGTAGCGAATATTATATCGTCCCACCCTACCGTTAGTTTCGTCAAAATCGGTCACTACCTATCGTGGGTACCAGGGTATATCCTCCGAAACGACGAGGAGCAAGTCGAGGAGAGAATCTTGCGGCCCTATTTTGAGTTTTCCCGGATCTACACGGAACATCACTGCAGCATCGTCCCGGTGAGCTTTCTTACTCTCTACGGTCTTTCGTAATTTCTATCGCCGATCCATATAAATGATAATTAGAGCCTGGTCGTACCTGCGATTCTGATATACCACGCACAGAGTACTCTATTCGTATCGGGACAGACTGCGTCGAGTAGAGTATAATATCGAGATCATTTGGCGGTTACAGCCGGGAAGAATTCACCGCGTTTGTTGTTCTTTTTTTGTTACTGTTCTGTAGTCGTTTTGCTGTAAGGCTGCGCACGTGTTGGTACATCATCCCGTGGTAGGATTGTATGAGAGGGATTTGAATGTCATAGGCTGTGTCGTGGACTTTCAGGAATAATTGACACTTATAGATTTATATTATTGTATTCGTCTTATTTTATTTTATTTATTTCTCTTATTATATTGGACATTATTTTATTTCTGCGAACTCATGCAGTGCGTGCTCGGCCGTCGTCCCGTATTTTGTACTTGATCGCGAGGGATTAGTACGGTTCGAAGCGTATCTTGCTATGATAAACCGTTCGTTCTTTGTTCTCGTTGTTACTGTTCTGTAGGCGTTTGCTATAAAGCCGTGCGTGCGTAAGGCCGTTATCCCGTGGTATGCTTGAATGTGTGAGGGATTTGAACGGGATAGACCGCGTCGCGGATTTTACCGGACAATTGACTTTATATTGACTTTGATTACTTTATTTATTTTTCTTTGCTTTATTTTATTATTTTGGACTACGTGTCATTGACTCCGCTTATATCATTATATTGACGCTTATTGATTTACCTTATTTTATTGATTTTCATTTATTTATTTTTTTTTTTTCTTATGTTGGACATTATTTTATTTTATTTTGTGAGCTTAGGCAGTGCGTGCTCGGCCGGCGTCGCGTATTTGGAACTTGATCGCGAGGGATTGGTACGGCTCGAGACGTATCTCGCTTTGACTTTTGTGATCTTTTATTTGGAATAATTTAGGGATCGCTATCACGTCCATTTTCATGTGGGTTATTTAATTAAGGTCTTCCTATTGTATTGGATATAACCGTGGTTCATTTATCGTTATTTTGGTTCACGATTTTTTCCTGGTTTTGCTGCCTGCAATTTGATAGTTGAGTGATACAAATCATTAAAGGCTTCGCGTACGTGACCTTCCGACGTCCCGTTGTTCTAGTTGTTGGATGTATGTGGGATTAGTTCGGTGTAGGCCGTACCGCGAGCTGAATTGCGAGGCGACCTGTTAAGTTTACTTTGCTTGGCCGTGTGTTGGTCGTTTCCCGCAACCGTTTGGATCTAGATCGTGTATGAGAGAGAAGTGAGAGTCGAGACGAAGGCCGGGATAAAATATACTGCCACAATTGTTAAAGAGTTAATTTTACGGGATATTTTATGTATATATTTTTTCCTTTGTTCTTTCTGTTGACGAATCCATGGTCATTTTTATTAATTACACGATCTGCCAAGTGGCATTTGTAAATCCCGTACCTGCGTTGTTGTCTGTGTTATTTATTTATTTTACCTCCTGACTTCATGTTATTAATTTTTATTTATTGACTTCATTTTATTGTTTGCTTGGTGTTATTTACTGATTTTATTTTCTATTTGACTCATTTTATTTATTGAGTTTTGTCTGTTGACTATTCGCTTGACCTATTTTATTTATGAATTTTATGGACTAACGACTACCTTGACAATCCGTACCACCCACTCTGCCTCGAACAGCTGTAGCCAGCCCGCGCTGAGTCTGGCCGAACTTCTCGTTATTTTTCCTTCCGGCGCTTAAGCGCCTGGCGCCCATCTCGAAAGAGTAAATTAAAGGAATTGGGCCAGCTATAGGTAACATGGGATGTTAGGGTGAAAATTTACGTTACATTACATACCGACATAAAAGATGGCGTATCCTCTATACACGCACGCACATTTACACTTGGGATGTTAAAGGCTTGAGCTCCTCTCGTATATATATATACACCATACATATAAACTACATATATGGTACATATAAACTAAAGGTATAAGCACTCCGTACAAATACTTTGTTCAAAATTCACACTTGACGATCGGAGCGTCGGACCCAGGACATAATAGCCGGTGTCGCGACATACATCGCTGAATCCCGATATTACATATTGCCAATGTCTGAGTATACCACACACCGTCACCATAATCATTTGAGATTCTACGCTTATGAATCCTGGGGTAGAATTCATATACACGGTTAATAATTAACATAAGCATCTGTTCCGGTAAATCGTCGATATCGCTACGTTATATGAAATTCCGTGTATTATTCGAACTGATCTCGCTTCTCAGCGATCTTTGAATTCGCAAGTCTTCTATGTATGTCTGGGCACTTGGGCGAAAAATCCGTGCTGTTATGGAGGCCGCTTTTTAGTTTAGGAATGTAAGGCTCTACTATCGGAGATGTCTAACGTATTTAATTATTTGAAAAGTATCCGGCCTTTTTAAGAAAAACACATACTTTGAAGCAAAACAAAATTTATTTTTCGACCAAGTCTCCCTGCAATTCGATTCATTTGGTTTAACGTTTCTTCCACCCATTTAAACCGTAAGAATAATTGATTGTCTAAACCTGAAAAATACTGGTTTACAGCGTTTTCCACCTCAGCTGACTTTTTTTTCCCCGAAAGCTTTTTCAAATTAGGAAACAGGAAAAAGTCGCTGGGGACTAGATCAGGTGAATAGGGTGGGTGCGGAATCAAATCAAAATTCAATTCGTTCAATTTTGACACTGCGACCATGCACGTGTGAACCCGAGCGTTATCCTGGTGAATAGGATTTTTTTCTTAGCCAAATGCGGACGTTTTTTTCTTAATTGTGGCCTTCAATTTATCCAGCAATGCAGCGTAGTACTGTCCGTTGATTCCTTCACCCTCTGCAAGATAATCGATAAGAATTATTCTACAGTGTTTGAGAATCCTGATCATTTCACCATGACAGGTGAAAAATAACCAGACAAATGATGTTGACAGAAAAAGTGGTCTATATTCACTCATAAATGTTTCAAATAGTACAAAAAATATATAAAAATAAAGTTGAGCACTGAATTTACTAGGTAAGTTGCATGTATTAGGTGCGCAACTAAGTTCCCACTGTTTTTTTTTTTATGAAAATGCAACTTTATTGTGAAAAAATGTTTACAACCGAATCATTCAAAATATTGCCCATCGCTAGCGACAACTTTTGCCCATCTTTCTGGCAGAGCTCGAATACCGTCACGGTAGAAGTGTTCGTCTTTTGAGGCTATCCACGAATCAAGCCATTTTGAGATGTCTTCATATGAGCTGAATTGCTGATTAGCTAGACCATGTGCCATCGAACGGAACAATTAATAATCGGACGGCGCAATATCTGGGAAATATAGCGGATGGGGTAGGACTTCCCATTTGAGCGTTTCTGTAGGTTTTAACGGGTTTGGCAACGTGAGGCCGAGCGTTGTCATGCTGTAGAATCACTTTTTCGTGCCTCTCTCGTATTGTGGCCGATTTTCGCGCAGTGCTCGGCTCAATCGCATCAATTGAGTTCGATACCATTTCCCAGTGATGGTTTCGTTCGTTTTCAACAGCTCATAATAAATAACACCGCCCTGGTCCCACCAAATACATAGCAAAATCTTCGCAGCGTGAATATTTGGCCGAGCCGACGACGTAGAAGCATGACCGGGCAGTCCCCATGATTTTGTTCTCTTTGGGTTGCTGTAATGAATCCATTTTTCATCACCCGTAACAATACGATGAAGAAAACCCTTCTTTTTTTCCGCTGGAGCAGTTGTTCACAGGCGAAAAAACGACGCTCAACGTCTCTTGGCTTCAAATCATAAGGAAGCCAAGTTCCTTGTTTTTGAATCATTCCCAACGCATGCAATCGATTGGCAATGGCATGTCGGGTAACTCCTAATGCTGAAGTAAGCTCTTTTTGTGTTTGGCAGGGATCCTCATCGAGCAATGCCTCCAATTCAGCGTCTTCGAAGGTTTTTGGCCTTCCTTCACGCAAACGGTCGTCAACATCAAAATCACCGTCTTTGAAGCGACGGGACCAATCACGGCATGTTGTTTCACTTAGAGCAGCATCTCCGTAAACTTTTTGGAGTTCTCGATGCGCTTCAGCCGCCGTTTTCTTCGAATGAAAGAAGAAAAGCAACACTTCCCGCAAATGACGATTATTTGGCACAAAATCAGACATTTTCACACAACCAAAAGTATATGACGCAAAAACAAAATCACTAATGTGTCAAAGCGGTTTGTTTACCATATGTCTAAGCTTGGTTCATAACGTTTTGGTTATGTCCCAATCGACCAGCACTTTCTACTGGAGCCATCTCTTGAAAAACAGCGGGAACTTAGTTGCGCACCTAATACAATTATATTAATTGCGTGCCGTATTTAACAAAGTGAGAGAGAGAGCGTGAAACCAGCCCGAGCTGCAAAGCACGTCACGAGGTAAGACGATTGAGGATGCACTTATGAGAAGATATTACCGTCCCGCTGAGCGAATTTGGTTAAATTATCAGTGTGTTACCTTACCAGAGGTAGTTCTTTTGCGCACGTTTTGAGTTGAGAAGATCCGATGGTTGAGGTTGAAAAGAATATCCGTAGCGAAAAGCACCTGTTGTTCACTTGGCTTTGACGATGGAAGTAATTCAAGATGGTGCACATTTCAAAAACGTCGTTGGCGGCGCTAACACTACATGAGAGTGCGATCGTCGTACATACGCGCGAGAGAGGTGCCCGCGAGGTGCTGCCATCCAGCTAAAAGCTTGGCCGTTAAGCGCAATAGCGCAACAGCAACGATACGACCATTGTTTAGTAGTGCGAGCGGATTTCTCAACACATAGCTATCCCAAAAAACTGTTTGGTCTCAGGCTATGATGGTGCACCCAGGTTTCATCGACGGTTATCATTCGTCGAAAAATTCCGCCGGATTTTTTTGATACAGACTAAGAAATTCGCGCGACATGTCCGTCCGTATGCATTTATGGTCGATCGCCAACAAGGGCGGCAGCCAGCGCGCGGATAATTTTCTCATATCCAAATCTTGATGTAAAATCTTGTGCACCCATTCAGTAGATATCTCACAAGCCTCAGCAATATTCTTAACAGTCAATCGACGATCTTCCATCACAGTTAGATGCACTAAATCGACCATTTCGTCAGTTGTAACGGTTTTCAGGCGCCCGAAACGTTCCTCGTCTAAAATGCTGGTACGACCACGTTTGTACTCGGCCACCCAATGTTTGACCGTTGTAAATAAAGGGGAGGCTTCACCGTATACAGAGTCTGACTTATCATTTATTTCCTGAGTCTTTTTCCCTTTCAAATGAAGGAATTTTGCCACTGCGCGATATTAAATTTTTTCCATGGTTGACAGACAATGTCAGCTGACAACTTTGTAAGAGTGCCATAGACAAAGTATTGATCAGAATGACTTGAAGTTTTTACGGTTTAGATATGTCAAGGCCATCTATCGGACGGTGAAAGAATTTTTTTCTACAGTTACTTTATTTCAATGAGACCGGAAACTTTTTAAATAGCCCTCGTATATAGAATCCGTGAGGAAAAATATATGATGATTCACTGCGAGAGCTAAATACTTGGAAGAGGAGCGGACGAATGCCGATCCTGTTTTATTGCCGATCTTCTGGCTTATCTGTAAATGCATCATAAATGCTGGCCTATATGTGTACCTACTTGGCAATGGCCAATAGATGTCTCGTAGTCAGAAGATTAAGGTCGTGTCGGCCGTCACGTATTCAAAAGATAACGCGAAGGTGGTCTTCGCGCGTGCTTATTTATTGTTTCACTCTCGCCTCTATATGGGTGGTGTAATCCACTAGGGGGCTGTAGTATTGAAATCGAGCCTCGTTCCTGCGTAGCATGCTTATCTCCATTTGTAGCTGCGTAGTAAGCTTATCTCTATTTGTAGCTGCGTAGCATGCTTATCTCCATTTGTAGCGGCGTAGCATGCTTATCTCCATTTGTAGCTGCGTAACGTGCGATACGAGATTGTCCACACGCTTAGCTTCTACAATGTTGTCTTTATGAGGCACTTGAAGTCTCACCGTTGTTTTATGCATTTGCTTTGCGATCAAGTGAGTCAGATTCGTTCGATCGGCAAACAATCGATCAATTTGCCTGTTGAAATACTCGGCATGTTCTTGAGTTAGAGTACCGAATAGCGACTTGCTGACGGATCCGACAAAACCAAGAGGAACTGACATTCTCTTTATGGTGTGAGGTACATCTTCTATTGGCTCTCGTATTAGTAGGGAATCGTGTGCGACTGCTTTAATTCACTTATAAGATTATTCGTAGCATTTCTCGACGAATCTTTTCCAAATTTATGAGGCTGTACGAAAGGAGAAACCATTGCAATAGTATTCCGGCGGTGAGGAAATCCTCTATAAAGCGGTTGATTTTCACGAAAACTACTGAATTATAATTTCTAACCTATCAAATTTATTCCACCGATGCCATTAATTTGTACGTCCCAAGCTAGGTAGGCTAGGTAGACATTAGTCGCAACAAATCCTTACGTCAAGTGCAGGGTTTATTTTTATATAGGAAGCGTTGTACCATCGACTGATTATTCTGGGGTTTTTAATGTAAAAAAAGTATGGTGTGAATTTTTTTCAAACAGAATCATTCACTCACACATACATACTTACAAATTCGTTCAGGTACTCTTTTAGCGTCAACGCTTATAATTTATTATAGTGCGATAATATTGTCCGTATTCTATCACTTGTTTTATATACTTACTGTCTCCAGTAATAATGAATAATGATAATACACAGCATAAATTATCTTTAATAATTAAAATTATTATACGCGGGGGACTAACATGCGGCGTACTTTTACTACCGGGATTTTCGTGAGGACTCGCGTTGTAGTATCCTGGAGTCCGAAAACTTTGCACCAGAGATTTAATCAAGCACAATGCAATGTACCAGTGCGCAGCCTCACTTGGAACTATTGCTTTGGTTGTCAAAAGAAGACTGCCATTTTATTGACCTGGACGGGGATATGCGAACCCTGGTCAGGAGAATAAGAAGGCAATTCATTCTGGAGTCAGCACTTTATTCCAGTGCAAAGTGCAGTTGTCTCCTCCTCGCTTCTGCCTGGCAACGATGATATCATTCCCAGGGAAGGCGAGGAGAAAGGATATTATAGTATTCTGCTAAGCTGTTTTCTGCTTATGGTCCGCCGCGCGACAGTATCAGGCGACTCGCCCGCACCGTCCTTCGGGTAAGAAAGGTAGGAGGCCGCGCCATATGCCGGTTCAGGGAGTGAGGGCGGTATTCGCGCATGCATATTTGTTGACCACGGGTCTCGGAAGAATTCAGAAATTTTTGCCCACTCAAGCGGTGATAAGCGCCCTGTTATCTAGTGACTTACTAAATGGTGCCTTACAGGTAACTCGATCGATTTCAAAAATTTTATAACGTCCTGGCGAAGAGTCGACTATCTCCGAACCCCTTGCTTTCGGTTCTTGAGTTTCCAATGTTGTGGAGGAACGAGCAGTTAATGTGGTGGCTGTCCTTCTTTCCTGCCTACCTGGGTTTTCTGCTTCTAATGGTTCCTTTGAAGCCATTTTACCACTAGTTCCCATCAGTTTTCTATAATTGTCTATAGTTTCTGATTCATCCTGAATCGAGATTTCGGGTTCGGAGAGTACAAGTGTGGTTTCATTCCTATTCGTCGCAGTCTCCTCAATCGAAATTGCTCCAAGCGATGCTATGAAACTGGTGGAAGTCTCGATGAATCCTGATCCACTTCGTGCGAGCCTCGGTTTCCTATTGAATTGCTTTCTTCTAGACTGACACTCACTCTCTATGCCTGAGGAAGGATTTTCAAAATATGTCCATCACTCCCCCCTCTCTCCTTCCCTTCCTTTAAGAAAGCCTGGGAGTGGAGGGCTCGAGATTTCCTGCAACGCTCGCTACCGGGGGCGTTGTTGTCTGCAGCAACCTTGCTGTTGTCGTTTATAGGCCCGAGGTAAACGGAGGTCCTCGTAAGAAGAGCAGCCGACTCTGCGGCTCTCTCTCTCTCTCTCTCTCTCTCTCACTCTCTCTCTCTCTCTCGCATATGTGCGACGTCTTGCGATGTTGACTTTCGACTCTCACAAGGTGGGGGCGTCTGTGACATTCCAGTTTCCGAAGTTTCAGATCTTAAAATTCCGAAGAGGAGTTGCCGCAGTGATACTGCGACGGGGACAACCTCCTCCCGTGATTCTCATGTCTTACACTGAGATTTCAAATTCATATAAGGGCCCTGATGGCTCCAGGTCCAGAATACTTTCCCTAGATGAAGCTAGAAACGATCTCCAGATTCCAATTTATTTGAATCTAAACTCGGTCGTAGTTCGACTCGTCCGTTTGCTAGGGAACGTTTCTTTTCTTTCTTGTTCCAATCCGGAAGGGAGGTGGACTTCAGAAACCAACGACGGTTGCCCGAATCCACCTCGTTCTGAGGCTCAGAAAAATTGGCTGATTCACTGTCGTCTACCTCGCTTGTATTACCTTCGTCAGTTGACGAGGCTGGATCCCTACAAACCACTGTCGAAATATTTCGCAGAATCCAACCCAAGACCTCCACTCATTTTAATTCGGGTAATACCATAATCTCGTGGTGTCCACATATAATTTGAGAGGCCGTATTTATTACATTTATATTTGAACTGATCCAAAAAAGCTCACTACTGTCCCCTTTGCTCGCTCCGAAATTCACGTTCATCGAAAGATTCTTATCGTTAAAACAATTAAATTCCGAATTAATTCCGGAAAAAAATTATTCCCAAAATATTTGCTAGGCTTTTTATTTTATAACAAATTTAAATTCTAAACCGTGTTAATTTTAATTATATTTTTATTTTACGTGAGTTCACGAATAAAATTAATTGTCAATCTATGTTAAGCTTCCAACACTGAGTTTCTTTTCTACTTTAACTGTCTGTGATTGTACGATCGACTCGACTATCTGTCTCTGCAGTTTTCCTAATTTTTGGCCTCTCAGAGCCTCGATGTCTTGTCGCAGTTTTATTCGTAGCCACGTTAAACGTAAAAAATGGCGAGTTTTGTAGCAAGGCTAAAAACTACACTGTTACAACTACCACTATCTGTTTGAATGCACCCCCTCCAATTTTTTACTCGGTGACGATATTTTTCGATCTGGATTCCCTATCAACCTCTGAATTCTCCGGTAGGTAATGTCAGACGCGAATATCGACAATTATTAGTATTGAACAATAATTAAACACATACCAGGTCTATAAATATGGAACCGGAATTTGCCCATAGATGGCCCTAGATGTCAATGTACTTACCGTCAAACCGCGTCATTGGCGCCATTTCCTTGTTGACATGTCTGACAAAGATCTTTAACTAACAACAATACAAGTTTCATACAACGGCATAGTTTGTAATAGAGTTGAACGTGTCGAATTTTGTGCCTGGAAACTACGACTTGCGGACAGCATGGATTTTCTGTTACCAATTGAAGAAAACTGCTGCAGAATCGCATCGAATGGTTGTCGAAGCTTACGGTGAGCATGCTCTTGGTAAATCACAGTGCTTTGAGTGGTTTAAAGAATTCAAAAGTGGCGATTTTTACGTGAGAAACGAAGAACGTGGAAGACCACCGAAAAAGTTTGAAGACTGCGAATTGCAAGCATTGTTGGATGAGGATGACGATCAAACGCAACAACAACTCGCGGATCAATTAAATGTGGCACAAGAAGCCGTCTCTATACGTTTGAAAGCCATGGGAAAGATCCAGAAGATGGGAAAATGGGTTCCACATGAACTGAATGAAAGACAGCAAGAAAACCGAAAAACCACTTGCGAAATGCTGCTCGCCAGGTACAAAAGAAAGTCATTTCTCCATCGAATTGTGACTGGCAATGAAAAGTGGATATATTTTGAGAATCCTAAGCGTAAAAGATCATGGGTAACTCCAGGCGAACCATCGACATCGACTGCAAGGCCAAATCGCTATGGACGGAAGACAATGCTCTGTGTTTGGTGGGATCAAAAGGGTGTGATCTATTATGAGCTGCTAAAACCTGGCGAAACCGTTAATACTGAACGCTACCGATAACAAATGATCGATTTGAATCAAGCTTTGCGTGAAAAACGACCAGAATATCAAAAAAGGCAACACAAAGTGATTTTGCTTCATGATAATGCACCATCACACACAGCAAAACTGGTCAAGGAAACGATTGAGGCATTTAGTTGGAAAATACTTTCGCATGCGGCTTACTCACCAGATTTGGCTCCGTCCGATTACTACTTATTTGCTTCGATGGGACACACACTTGCTGAGCAGCGCTTTACTTCTTACGAAAATGTACGAAAATGGCTCGATGACTGGTTTCCCTCAAAAGAGCAACAGTTTTTTTGGCGTGGCATCCATAAATTGTCAGACCGGTGGGAAAAATGTATTGCTTGCGATGGGCAATACTTCGAATAAAATATTTTTTATCATTTTCATACAATAAACGTGTATTTTCTATACAAAAATTCCGGTTTCATATTTATAGACCTAGTAATGTTTAATAAGATAGAGTAAATAATGCAAGTTGAATAAGGATCAGTCAAAGAATTAGACCCGGGGGCACCACTAAGGGCCATCCGGGACTAGAGAACGGAGGGAAGAGAATTAGCAAAATAAGCATTCTCACGGAAACATGACCTTGAACGCTTTCCCCTCCTAAATTTCAGGTTAATAACGGCGAAGAGCGGATTATCGGCAGCTGGGCAGCAACCACGCGATTACGCCGTCAACACCTTCACCAGCAGCCCGGGAATCTACTTCGAATACATCGGAAACCTCACAGTTATCCTATCTACCTAGCGGTTGGCCATTAGATTGGATTTCACTGCGCTAATGCATCGAGAATCTGACGCAAGCTAGAACCTGCAACACCTGCTGGAACTGTGCGATCAGGACACCCGCGGCAATGACCTATGCTCCATCATCGCCGACTCTGTCTTGCGAATGAAAAGAAGAATCGACATAGGGGTGGTAACCATATATGACTTCTTCGGCAGACGCCCTATCAGGGAGCGTAGAAGACAGGTCGACGGACTTGGAAGCATCATCAAAGCCATCACTGTAAATATGGACACTGCCGACCCTCAAGAGCTCTACGAAGAAATCTCTTGCCTTGAAATCTCGCAACAAACGCTGCAAGAAGGGTTGAAACACCAGATGCAAGTAGTAAAGACCACCCTGAGTCTGTTCAACGAGAACGCGCATCACATACAGGCAAAAGAGCAAGCGCTGCTGGCACAGATACGGCGCATCAACCACACACTCAACGACAACATGTACGACGTAGTGAGACACCAAGGCTTAGACGAAAGTCTAACCGCAATCAGTATAGCTGTGCAGGCGTTACTCAGCGACATACGGGAGTTAGTGTGGCTGGTAAAAGAGATAGCAAACGGTAAGGCAGGAGCAGTGGCCCTGCCACCGAGAACACTCACGCGCTATCTCGTGGATGCACAACCATACCTATCATCCGGCATTAGCTTCACAGTCGCTAAAGAGCACAGTGAAGCGTCAGCACATATGCGACTGGCGGGCGTAAAGGCCTACAGCGAAGGAGATGCATTGGTACTCGTACTCGACATACCGCTGATCTGGCAGCAACGGTATAGTATACCCCATACCAACACAAGCAAGCAACGGTGGCTATTACTACATGGACATGACAGAGAATCCCGTAGTAATCGACGCAGAAAATCGGAATTTCCTGCGGATGACGAACGATGACCTACGAAAGTGCAAAGCACTGAACAAACTATACGTTTGCCCGTCTACAAATCCTAGAATTTCTCTTACGAACGACGCCACGTGCGAAGTTCTCATATATGCGAAAATCACCATGGATAACGGCGAAAGTTGGGCAAATCGGGTCATCTAACTACCTCACACCCTTATCGTCCCCATGTAATAACAAGGGCGATGGATATACGTCGCACCGACCCCAGAACACATCGAAATAACTTGCGGAAAGAAACCCATACGGCACGAAATACTTAATAAAACGGGAATACTTGCTTTGGTAGGCGTATGTTTAGTAACCGCCCGAGATTTCAGTGTCAAAACCATCGGGCGAACATCACAAGTCATCCGGGAAGACTACCTTCCGCCTTATGACTTAAAGCTTACGGAAATAGAGGCCCGGGCACCTCCGACACAGACTGAGGAGAAAGTTCCACTATTGAGCGTGCTGCGAGGTACATAGGAGCTTCAAAAGCTCGGAGCTCGAGCATACCGAATAATGGAAAATCTCGACACCACCTGAGACGTGATCCAATACATCCACAACCAGAGTTTCTACTCACTGTGTGCAATCGCACCAATTACCTTGATCGGCTTTATTCTGATTAAATGTTACAGGTATCAACGGAACAGGATACCTACAGGGACAAGCGAGGCAACGACCCCGGCAGCCGCCGAGGTAAACGTCAAATTCAAGTCACTCGGACGACAATAGCCAGATAAGCGATTGCGATCCGAGCTAGCCAGGGTATGCAACACTCGTCCCCCCGACCGAGTGCGATTCGCCCACCTAGAACGACGATAAGAAGCTGAATGAAAAAATGTAATGTATCATCGTCAATGAAATGAAAGGCAAATTTATCAAAATGTAAAAATTGTCACACGTACACAAAATGTGAAAATTGTCACATGTACACGAAAAGCCAAGGAAATAATTTTTTTCCTTTTAAGGGGGGAGGAATGTCGGGCCACGGAATATTTCATTTCATAGTACATTCTGGAATATTCTGGAATGGACCAGCGTAGTCGACTTCGCAATGCAAGGACGGAAGTGACGGATTAACTCAAGGAGAGGGAAAGTCCCCCATGAGCTGACTAGCGGTGACAGAGCGTTCTCAGACGCATGTTAGACATCGATTTATTTTCGTTTTGACGAAGAATCTCGCGCCGAGGAGCCAATATAGGAGCCGATAGAAGAGACGGAGCGTTAGCTGTGTTCCTCCATGCAGCAAACGTGAATGCGTTTGGTCAATTATTAGTTCATCGGCGTGATAACGCGGTGAAATTAGCAGAAAGCGTTCATTGTAAGAGAGAAAAGAATGTCGTAACCACCCGCCGAGATGCAAATGATCTTTTCCGTCGAGGAAAGGATCGAGTAGTTTGAGCGTGCTCGAGGGCGAAAGCGGCGCGTTCGGTTAAAGCATGTATATTTCCGCTTTGAAACTAATGTTTTGAATTTATCGAACCCCAAATTCACGTGCTTCTTGGATGTTTTTGACGGACTGAGCGCTTGAAGAGATAGATTTATTACGCTGGCGTGCGCTTGTTTTCTTAGCCAGTGGAAAAATATGGCAGTGACTCTAGGAGTTTGCCCCAACTTGTGAAACGAAGTGAAAAGTCCCACTCTTCGGGTTCTTGAGCTAGGTGAATAGACGCCGTTGAGCGTTGTTCGTGAAGAACTATTTGCCGATCGGCATGGCTATTCTGCGAAGCGAAAGGTCGCGCATAAGCGACAGTTCTGACAGTTTTGTGATTAGTTGATTCAGTTTTGTTTGAGCGCGCGTCAAAGATGGACACTAGCAAAGAGAAAATACGCCATATTTTACAGTTTTTCTTCGATAAAGGCGAAAACGCAAGCCAGGCGGCTGAAAATGTGAATAGTGTTTATAGTCCTGATACTGTAACAGCCAATCACGCGCAATTTTGGTTTCGTCGATTCCGTTCCGATAATTTCGATGTCAAAAATGCACAACGCACTGGAAGGCCAATTGTCGAAAATGTCGATGAAACCATGGAAATTGTCGAGTCCGACCGTCATGTAAGCACTGTTTCGATTGCCCAAAAGCTAAATATTGCACAAAAAACCGTTTGGAACCATTTGAATAAGGCTGGATACAAAAAGAAGCTCGATGTATGGGTGACACACGAGTTAACGCAAAAAAACCTCATGAACCGAGTTTCCATCTGCGAATTGCTGCTGAATCGAAACAAAATCGACCCATTTCTGAAGCGGTTGGTGACTGGTGATGAAAAGTGGATCACTTACGACAACGTCAAGCGAAAACGGTTGTGGTCGAATCGCGGTAAGCCGGCGGAAACGGTGGCCAAGCCAGGATTGACGGCCAGTAAGGTTTTGCTGTGTGTTTGGTGGGATTGGCAGGGAATCATCTACTATGAGCTGCTCCCCTATGGCAAAACTCTTAACTCGGAACTGTACTGTCAACAATTGGATCCACTGAAGGAAGCAATTGCCCAGAAGCGGCCAGCTTCGGCCAATAGGAGAGAACAATTGTGTTCGATCAGGACAACGCCAGGCCACACACATCGATAGTGGCTCGCCAGAAGCTCCGGGAGCTTTGTTAGGAGGTTCTCATGCATCCACCTTATAGTCCGGACCTGGCATCAAGTGATTACCATGTGTTCTTGTCCATGGCGAACAATTTTTCCGGTAAAAAATTCGCTTCAAGAGAGGCTAGTGAAATTCGACTGTCTGAATTTTGTGCCAATAAGGACGAGGACTTCTATGAGAGAGGCATAATGAAATTACCTTCAAAATGGCAACAAGTTATCGAACTAAACGGCGCATATTTGACGTAAATCGGATCATTTTAACTATGGTCATTAAAGCCTTAAATTTCATGCAAAAATAATGGATTTCTTTTTACTACACCTAATATACGAGGGTCGATCAATAAATAGTCGGCTTTGCGCCATCTGTTGGTCGAGGAAAGAAATCAATAGCGACGTTTAGTAGTGCCATCCTTCACATGATTGTTTTCAAAGTTTTAGCTCGCTGCGATGTTTAGTTTGCGTTTGACAGCCATCGAAAGACAAACAACTTTTGTGTTTTTACAAAAATGGAAAAAATTGAGTATCGTGCAGTGATTCGATTTATGTTTTTGAAAAAGAAAACGAACAATGAAATCAAAGCGGAGCTAGACGAAGTTTATATGGACCTTGCACCTTCGTTATCAACCATTAAATATTGGACAGCTGAATTTAAACGTGGTCGTACGAGCATTGTTGACGATGAACGTCCAGGTCGTCCAAATGAGGTTGTCATATCAGAAACAATTGAAAAAGTCCACGTTATGGCGTTAAATGATCGGAGACTAAAAGTGCGTGAGATTGCTGAGGCCACAGGCATATCATATGGCTCAGTTATTTCAATCCTGAGTGATCAGTTGGGTATGAAAAAGTTATCCGCAAGATGGGTGCCGCGTTTGCTCACTGTCGACCATAAAAGAGAACGTGTAGTTGATTCAAAGGCGTGTTTGGCGATCTATAAGCGTGATCCTGTTGAGTGTTTGCGTCGTTACGTAACCGTGGACGAAACATGGATCCATCACTATACACCAGAGACAAAGGAACAATCGAAACAATGGACTTCACCGACCGAACGTACTCCGAAGAAGGCGAAGACGGTGCCATTGGCCGGTAAGGTCATGGCCACAGTTTTTTGGGAATCTACATCGATTACCTTCTGCCGAAAAAAAACGAATAATGGCGAATACTATGCAGCCGTACTGACCCGATTCAACGACGAATTGAAGAAAAAAAAAACGTCCACATTTGGCGAGGAAAAAAGTGCTCTTCCATTAAGACAATGCACGTGTTCACACATGCCCAGTTGCCATGGCCAAAATCCATGAAGTTAAATACGAATTGCTTTCGCATGCACCGTATTCTCCAGCTTTGGCCCCCTCCGACTACTTTCTGTTTCCAAACCTGAAAAAATGGCTTGGCGGAAAGAGATTTGGTTCGAGAAATGACCTCATCGCCGAAACAGAGACCTATTTTGAGGACCTTCCAAAATCGTATTATTCGGAGGGCATCAAAAAATTAAAAAATCGTTGGAATAAGTGTATCGAGCTAAAAGGAGATTATGTTGAGAAATAAAAAGATTTTGGTCCAAAAAAACGCGATTTTCTTTACCAAGCCGACTATTTACTGATCAACCCTCGTATATAAACCTCCATCGATTTATTTATTCACGTCGTCGCGGATCTGTTATACCACAGAATTCCATATTTTATTTGCAACGAAGACGTGGGTTTTGTGACGATATTTCTCCATCGCTCTATCACAAAGCCGCTCACTCGCGAATAGAATGAATGTGCTGACGCACGAAGCTAGTCACGATCGGCGACCCGCGATGAAATGCAACTCATTAATTTTGGCGAATGCAGTAACTACATTCACGAAATCAGTCTTCATTTTCACATCAACCTAAAGGGTTGATCCCAGATCAGACTTGCCCAAAATATTAAAGTCTTAAACCAAAATCGAAGTTAAATGGTTGGTTCGTCGTTATAGACTCGAGAGTCAAATTTTAATTGTTAATGACGTTATTGTAATTCTTTTTTCAAGTTATAATTTGACGACCTTCGCCCATAAATTATTATAATAAACCGAATATCTTGTTTTATGCTATCTCTGCGTTTTACTCTCGTTCACGTTAATTCTAGCTCGTTAACTGCAAACGAGTCTAATTACTAACTTTTAATTAAATATTATACCTTGTGATGGAAACTCCTAATTAAAGGAGGGGTTTGGGTCGACAAAGAAAAATTTAAACAACGGGACATAAATTGGTGAATCAACAATGCAGCTGTATTCAAACTAACAAATAACAAAACAAAAACAAAAATAGAATAAATATATCTAATCCGTTAATACGGAGACAAAATAAAACAATGAAGAAATCCGAACTTGTTTGGGAATGCTTGAGCATTCTGCTACGCGTAGCTGGACTGCGCACTGCGGACTGCTTGCTGTTGCCACTTAGCGGCAGCACCACTCAGAAGCAGTAAATCTCGCATTAGGTCAGCGTGCCAAGCAACAGGTCGCTGTTCGCAAGCGCTCTACGACTGCGTGACTAGACAACGGCTGCTTTGTATAACGCAGCCATCTTGCGTTTTGCTCTTGCACGGTTTTCATCGTCACCGTGTATTCGTGCGTGCTCACAATTGTTAAGTGCATCGAAATCAGACTCACTGATCAACTCGGCCGACCTATAGTTTCCACAACTCAGCCATCATATCAGCAGTGATATATCGACGACGGCACACCAGTACATCATCATTTGGCTTATCTTGTCATGCACCCGGCGTCAGCTTCATAGCGAGGCCCGATCGTGACAGAACTTCTCATCGATTACACACGATTAATATAATCGTGTGTGGTAAAGGCTCACCACATTTTATTCATTCCCTTTTTCTTGCTTATTTTAGAATATTATTCGCTATATTTTATTTTATTTATTTATGTAAACATGTCTGCTGCACTTTGACAGATGGAGCAATAAATGCGATTGTAATTAACATCTGTGTACTGATTATCAATATTCTTTCAATATCTTACAATCCACTTGCTCTACCATCTAAATTCTCGAACAGAACTCGAAAATCGAAAAAGTGAGTAATGGCAAAATGATGCTAACAATTGCAGAGGGGGGATGAGGCTGAAAATATAATAATTAAGAGAATAAAGTTTACATAAAAAAGCAGAAATAAGACTCAAATAAAAAGAGGAATAAAGCTTGAATAATAACGCAAAACTATATATAATATAATATAAGAGGACGGGCAAAAAATATAATGCTAGATACGAGTTCGGAATGTAACGCAAAAGAACGGGCGAGAATATATTATAATGCTAAATACCCACGAAAAATAAAATGCAACAGAAGGGGGGAGGGGCGGAAATATGAAAATCGATACTACTCAAAATGGAGTGCAAAATAATAAAACAGAAATGACTTTAGAGTTTAGTGCGCCAGCTACGGAACGACGTGGCTCCGTTTACTCGAAAACATAGACGGAATCGACATCAGCGGGACTAGCTAGCAGGGTGACACAAGGGGATATCTCCGAGCCGTAAATTTCCGACCTTGATAGCTACTTAAGTGCTAGCTCGGTTTCTAGATGGAAGGGGTGGGGATGGAGGGAAATAATTGGTAATTAAGTAAATAAGGTATGGAACGGCGGATTCGGAAGGAACAGGGCACTCAATGATACATTCAGATACACTCTATTACCACTCACTATGTGCGATAACAGTCGTGATTCGGTAAGAGCGATGTCGGCAAACACATGGTAGCAAGGTCTCAAAACTAATGATTTTTAATTAATACTGATCGAAGGGGAGGGAAACGGGAGTCAATGAGTAGGGAAATCTCAAACCATCCTCACTTGAAATTCACTCGATAGTTTCACAATATTAATCTTCACTCACTCGATAGCTGTACTATGGTTTTCCCGGAGACTCACGCACACGTGCTCTCTCGGGGGAACGCTTGGCTCGAAGCTCTGGAGATTCTCATCGTCGTCTTCTTCCTCGGTTTGATCGGCAATCGAAACGGTACGCTGCTCCGGCAATGTGATGGTAGTTGGCGGTAGGTGACGGCAATAGTCTGGCTGGATCTTTATGGTACGGTGTCGGAGGCTTTGGCTGTATCGCAAAGCAGCTTTCCCCGCGCCTACCTTCGTCAAGCCTTCCGCAGCTTCAGCACAACACCTCTCACCTCCTGGGGTCCTTGTTGGGTCATCGTGTTCAAGGAAAGGTGTTACTTTTTCGTCCTTGAGCCTCGCGCGATAAAGGGCAAAAGGGGGAAGTTTCTTGACGCTAATAATGATAACATAATAATGCTTCAAAATAACGTATCGCTTATTCATATGGTAAGTGGTGGGATCAAGCTGAGGCCCCGGTGGGATTAGTGACAATATGTTGTTACAACCGTCGACAACATTATCCTTAAATACGGGTCATACGGCATAACATTTTGGTGGCAGCGGTGAGATTTACCTCAGTGAACGTGACACGCTCAGTTTATTGCAAACAAGTGATATCGGACCACGTGAAGTTCTCCAGACTTTGACAATAAAGTGTCAACTACCATTCGTACGGAAGTCACCAGTGCAGTGTGGGAACCCAGTTAAAACCCGACAGAGTCGTTAAGGTATACAGCCGGTGCAATTTGGCAAACGGAAGCCGAATTGTCGAAACGTTTGGTTCGACGTAGTACGCCAAGACATGGATAGTAACGCACACGTGTGCAAGTCAGTGCCGGGAGGGCAATAACTGAAGTCGTCGCCTAAGTGTTGGCAACGCAGAGATACTGGAACCAAAGACGACTAATTCAGAGGGTCAACGACGCTGAGAAGGACGCCGGTGACATACAGCCGAGGACAGCACGACAACAGACCAACAACACCCAGAGAGGCTATCGCTATGGAGAGGATCGCCTACAAGATCATCTACCTGTAAGTGGCGGTTACTTAAATATTATAATATACAAATTATAATTCAAAGCTAGTAGGTCGCGCTAATCCAAAAGTGGAAAATTACGTGCCAAGATTCCTTTCAGTATAATAACATTGGAAAAAATCTTTTCGCTAGAATCGAATTAACACCGTTCGAGGTAGTTGACATTTGCCGGGGGATGGAGACGCAAGACAAGTACGCCGGGGAAACTCGTTAGAATCGACTTTACTAGCGAAGGAATTGGCGGTACAATCGGTCTCGAGGCAGCCATATGCGATATATCCTACAGAACGCGTAGGGCATTACGGAGGCTGTCACTGACGAGAAGAATTTCCGCCGACGGTCAGACAGCAATCGCAGACCGATTGGAGGCGCAATTCCGTGTGAATCGAATTAGAGGGTCTTCGTTTAACGAGATGAAGGTATCATCGAAATGGCCATTAGAGGGCAGATCCCGCCTCGCGTCACCGATGACATGATGGACCGCGAAATAGAGAACTTACGAACGATAGACCGCATGGGTTATTCGGCGGCAACAGGAACGACACACCTTGTCACTCCCGGTATGGGAGCGTCAGGAAGGGCTCGAGAGGACATAGCGTGAATTCGGCTTGAGTGTAAGAAGACGGCTTGAGTTTGAGAAAAGTCAGCGTGAGCTAGAGAGTTGCCAGCGCGAGTTCAAGGAGGAGCTCAGCTCCCAGGAAGTGGAAACCCCGACGGCCAGGCGGTATCTGAATACGCTGGCCGAGGTGGGGGTGGATGAGTACGAACTCATCCGGGCGCTGAGGGAATACGTTGCAGAGCTGGAACAGCGACTAGATGGGTTGGGTTTAGACGACCAGCGCTATCACTGCGACGACGGAGGCGAGCCTGGTTAGAGGAGCAGGAATATCTTCCGGAAAACAACGAGCCTCAAAGGGGTCAGACGAGGTCACAGAATTAACATAGACGGACATTAGACCTCGGCCTGGCCCTGAAGAACATCAAGAACTTCATCGGTAATGACGCCAATAATTTGGATGGGCTTATAGAATCCTGCGAGACCATGTTCCGGCGGTAGCTGACGAGAATCAAGAGGTCCTGCTGAAGTTGGTGCGTCGCAGGAAGCTGAGTGGTCGAACTACGAGAGAGTTGAAAGCCATGACCTTGGAGTTACCTTGGAGCAGTTTAAAAGTGAGTTGCACGCCCTGTACGAGCAGCCAAAACCACTGGCTGCTTTGCAGTTGCGTACGTGACGCGAGCTGAAAGGATAACTGTGGACGTAGTAGAAAAATTCTGCGAGACAGCCCCCACCAGGTTCGAGAAGCGGGCAGTGGAAGCTGCCGCTCTTGTCTTTGGTGATATTCACGATAGAAAACGCGTGCTCTACCGCCACATTCGAAAAAAGGAGACAAAGTAGGCCGAAAACGAACTTCGCTATATTGCCGAATCTTTGGAATGCGCCCGCCTCTGTGAGCTCGTTAATCTCTGCCCGAAATCGTTCAGAACTAGCAATATTGGTGACTTGAACTCTGTGAAACATACTCCAATCCTTCTCAGCTGAGCCGATATCATTGCGCAGACTATGCTTGAATTCGGCCGCGATATTCGTAATATCAGATTTTACTTGCTATGACGCTGATTGAAATCTCTGCAGCGCTCGTTGACTTGCACAACCGAATCCCGATTAACGTTAGCAGTTGGGACGTTCAAATTGTACCGGAAACTGATGCAGTCGATGGGCATGCAAAAGCGTTTGAAGTCGAATCCGGTAAGATGGTAATGGGATATTTTTTTAGCTGCGCCGGAACGACGAGCGCTTGGAGAAACCAATATATCGAGTCGTTCAACTCTTTAAACAGCATTATCAGGTCAACAGAATCCGATTGAAACAATCTGTTCAGTCTCACAATGTCTTTCAGGGTCAAGCTAAAGAAAGTCAAATACAACTTATTTTCGGCCATCGATAACATGCCGTGCAATTAAGAAGCCATATAGCACCGCTTCTTAATACTTTCCGTGATTTTGAAATGCAACTGTATTGCTTCCAATTGCTCAGGAATAGCATCAACAGGTTGGAGCCTCACGAGCCACCGAGTGTTCGAGAGCTTCATGATTGTTTTAGGTACTTACCTTTGATTTGGCGTTTCGTACTCAAAAAAAACCACAAGTGGGTTTCGCGTGCGATAAAATCGAGATGTCTTGGTAAAACTTTGCAAGCCTCCTCGGCAGCGACATGCAAAGAGTGACAAATCCACTTTATTACAACATGCTCACGGCTAATGTCTTAAAATAAGGTAGTCACTGAATAATGCACGCCTACGTTCACACTAGCTTCGTCGGACCCCAGACCTAACAGCTTCTCTATTTTAAGATTATCCTCCTTCAGTTGCTGCAAGATCGCTACGGCAATAGCGTCGGAAGTCAAATAACGGAAGTCAAAATAACGGATCATGATGCAGAGGACCTTTTTTGTAGATTCGTCGATAATCAGCGAATGATGCGATTCACCGGCGTCCTCGAGAACGCGATACATGATGATAACATATTTTTTAACAGAGCAGAGCATTTGGTCCTATGCAATTTGATGTCTTGCAAAAGATCACAACGGAAAGATGATTGACAGCGCTTATAGAAGAATGCTCAGCCACATAGACAGCAATCTTCAACTCCGCGGTTTTTCTTTTTTGCGACAGAGATACTTTTGCGAAGTTGTCAGTTTTCGGCAATTGACAGACGATATTACGATTTTTCATGCATTACTCGTGTTTTTTCGATGTAGCGTATTCTGTCAAACTTTTTTGTGGGTGACGAGAATCCAGTTGCAGATGAACAAAACGTTTTGCAGAAATCTCTATCCGGCGAAGGTTTCAACCAACCTACATCGACAAAGGAATGGCGATTTTAATATCACTATTCATAAGATCGGATAGTTACCACAAGTGTATATCGAAATCGCATCCTATCAAATTGTTCTCGTTTTGGTCCAAATAGGTTGGTTCGATTTCGTTGTTTGGTTGCATTGCCTTTGAAGGTTGACTACAACTCCTAGCTCGATCCGTACTTTTGTCCGTACTTCCTTTTAAATGAAGCTTTAGGCATTCTGTTACTTATTGTATTACATAGCTTATGAAATCTTTGTATTACATAGCTTATGAAACGCAATGAAATCGAGCCATTTCTGAAACGTGTCATCATAACCGGTGATGAAAAATGGATCACGTACGATGATCGGAAGCGTCAAAGATCATGGACAAGGTATGGTGAGCCGTCACAAGCGTTCGCGAAGCCAGGATTGACGGCGAAAAAGGAGATGCTGTGTGTATGGTGGGACTGGAAGGGAATCGTCCACCATGAGCTACTTCCAGCTGGTCAAACGATTGATTCCCAACTCTACTGTGGACAACTAAAGAGATTAGTTGAGCAATTGAAAGAAAACGGCTCGAATTCATTAATAGGAAAGGTGTTGTCTTCCATCATGGCAATGCCCGACCACACACTTCTTTGATGACCCGTCAAAATTTGCGAGAGCTTCGTTGGAAAGTTTTGATGCATCCACTGTATAGTTCAGACATAGCACCCTCTGACTATCACTTATTCCGATCTCTGCAGAACTCTCTCAATGGAATTAAGATGCTTTAAAAAAAAGCCTGTGAAAACCACTTGATTCAGTTTTTCAACCAGAAACCACAGAAGTTCTTAACCGATGGCATCGTGGCTCTGCCCGAAAAATGGCGAAACATTGTCAATAATAATGGAGCATATTTGGTTTAAATAAATTCATTTTCACACTATAAGAAAACCAGTTGAATTTTACTAAAAAAAACGCCACGAACTTTTTCTCAGACCCAATATTATATCGGCATTTGCAGGTGACTATAGATGTCACTTTGTGCTATAATAAGCTCAACGCAAGACGAATTAAATAATCTCTACGCACAGCATACATTTATATTCGTTGTCGATGCAAAACTTCTCGAAATGACCAATAATGCACCGTCATCTTTGCGAATGTCGGTTACTTTTCCATCTATAACGCTGCATTGGGGCTTGAGGTTTGGTGGGTGCAGTTTAGGGGATTTTTAGGGGGATATGAAATTGGTTTAGGGGAACGCTATTCGAACTATCTGGCAACATTACCGTGTGGTTACATGCTCTCGTGAGGTGCAGTCACCACGCATCAGCAGTGAGCGCTTGCCCACGCTTGTTTGCAGTAAGCAGTCCAGCCACGTGCAGCAGAATGCTTGTGTATTCTCAAACACACTGTATTGTGAGATTTAGGGAAATCTAGAGTTACTAAATTACAAAGAAAAGATAATCAGCTGGTTCAGCATCACAAAGCTCTATAGATATGGATGCGATCAATGATAATTCGAATGGAAACGATGACGAAGAAATACGTAGTGCGAGTGCTGCTTCGAATCATCGGAAAACAAAAATATTAAAAACATTTGAAAAGTGGATAAGAATTTGGAACAAGGTATGCCATGGGCGGTGAAAGATTACTTTCGAAAAAGAAACATTATGTACTGTAACGGAACGCGATTGGAGCGATCCCCTACAATATAAAAGATCAACACCAACAATGAAAAAATAGAATACGAAAATCATCAAGAAACATAGTGTTAAGAATTCCTGTGGTGTTGTTGAATTTAATGTGAAAAATATCGAAAAAGGATGAGTTTCCACTCACAACAGGGGTGAAATAACCAGACCATAGATATAGGTAGAGAAAGTGGTTTTTATTCTACCACGCCTTCAAAACTATCATACAAATATATATATATATATATAAATAGCGCAAATAAATTTAGAGTGAATTTTAATGAGACGCACGTTCAATTATATTAATTGAGAGTCGAAATTTGTGATGTGAAACGTGGTGCAGCCCGTGCTGCAGAGCACGCCACGAGATGAGACTTATAAAGATGCACAAATGAGATTTCTCCACCTCACCAACATTGAATTTATATAAATTATGAAAGTGCACGCTTACCGAGGCGGTGAAAAAGTCCGATGTGAACGTAGTTAAAGTAGCTGTTACAGCGGTTTTCACGAAAGTGAAGATGAGAGAGACAGCCTCTCGCTTGAGAACCATGCCTGCGAGGCGCTGCCTCGGCTATCTTCGCGACGGCCGAACGCAGCACACTATCCAGCAGCAACAGGTCGACGCACGACGAATATCGATCACCGTGCGTCAGCTGATTTTCCAATATTTCCGCTCGCCATCAGCAACGGAGTTGCTGATTAATTTTCTATGACGTTGCTCGCTGGGTGAGATGGGCACGACAGCTAATTTTGAGATCGGCCTGGTGAGAGTAATGGTAGCAGTCCGGAGTGTCACCACCCTAGTAAGCCCATCTTTGCACGGGGGAAAGTCTCCTACGACCGGTAGGAGACTAACACAGAAGTGAGAAATAAAACCTCCCAAGAACCTCGGTTAAGACTCCGATAAGACAAAAACCCGGCCAAACGACCAAATTCTAAAGATGTAACGGTACATTTCCACACCACCCGGTACCGCTCTCACCCAGAGATTAAAATGTGACAACCAACAAGTGACCTACCCAAAAATACCCCCTCGGGGCATACCAGCGAAGGTATATAAGCGACAACAAAACCAGCCTCGTGGCTCTTGTCGAATCCTATTCCTCAAGGCGAAGTGCTGCCCGACAGCTTCTACACATCTAATTAAAAAAAAACAATTTTAGTTAAATAATTGTTTTAAATGGTGTTCTTTCGGCAAACCGATTCCCCTGTATTGTTCTGTGGTCGTTGGTTCATCGAACGAAGCTATTAGGTAAACTCTGAATAGTAAGGCTCCCTACCTTGCGCCTTGGTCACCCCTATTTACAGCGTCAAGGCCCCTCTTATTAACGGGTCCTCACGCATAGCGCCGTGGCTACCTGCCTCTTGGGAGGTGAAAAAGTACGCGTGTCGCAAGATCCCAGGTATAGTATACCGGCTTGCTGGACCGCGCGCGCTTGACTCGGAAGGTGCGTCCGCATGTGTGGCGACATGCGAGGACCAGTGGTTGACAAACCCGTGTCACATACTGATACCTTGGCGTAACTCTCATATAAAGAAAACTAAACATAACCTCCTTAAGGGTAAAGATACAAGTATCTTAATACAATCAGCCTAAACGCTTCGATTATACGATGCGTGAGTTGGCTAACACTACGAACCCCGTGTCTTGCGCGAACAGAGAGCTCGTAGCGTAGAGAACCAAAATAATAACAAAGATGAACTGAACTGAAGAACTGAAAAGTTCGTAGGCTGACACATAGATGCCGCTACTAGTATTAAATCCATATGATTTTTAGTTAACCCTAACCATCAAAAGACACGTGTACAAATTTAACAGCTGTCGCACTATTAGTTTGTGAGATATAGCATTTTGAGTGAAGCAACTTTTGTTAGTTTGAAAAAATGGACGTGTCACAAATCAATGAAAACGATGGCAAATTGCATGAATTGGGCTTCGAATTGCTTCCGCATCCACCGTATTTTCCAGATCTGGCCCCCAGCGACTTTTTCGTGTTCTCAGACCTCAAGAGAATGCTCGCTGGAAAGAAATTTAGCGCCGATGAAGAGGTAATCGCCGAAACTGAAGCCTATTTTGAGGCTAAAGACAAATCGTACTATAAAAATGGTATCGAAAAATTGTATGACAGCTATAATCGTTGTATCGCCCTCGAAGGCAACTATATTGAATAATAAAATCAAATTTTATCAAAAAAAAGATTTTTTCTATGTTAGCCTACGAACTTTTCAGCCCACCTGTTATATACCCGATTCGACATGACAACACTCCCGACTTTATGCTTGCAGTACGAGACTCAAAATTCGCCCAATTACACCTGAATAAAGAAATTTCCGAGAGGCAAAATAATATCCTCACGTTATCCGTGAGATATGTATCAGTAAACCAAGATCAAATTAAACTATTGTCCGATAATTAAAATTAAGCCGCCCGGTAGTTCTTACGAATCTACCAAGGTAGACCACGTATGAGGTACAGACGATTCTATAAGGATACAGATCGCGTGATAGAGGCGGAGCCTAGCATTCACGATATAAAGCTCCGTGTGAGTGACAGTTGATCAGGGCACAAATATCAGATTCATCTCAAATACAATAGGAGATACTCGTGCGTAAGTAATAAGCTCGGCTAGAGTACCTAGACATATCACAGAAAAATTAAATAAAACGAGACTAAGCAACGGATTGTAAGTAGATAAAAACCATATATCGCTCTAAAATCCAAATCACGATTCCGTCATATAGCATATGCTACTGATCCCCACGCAATGCGTCGTGGCCATCAAACGCCTTGTTAAACATACAAGTCGCTAGCAGTACTACCTACCTTACCGACCTATTCCATATCCAACAGATTAATGAACACTCTGAAAATTACAAGAAGATCTATGATGAAAGTGTGATAAAATGCACGTCTATCACAGACACATGCGAAATCAACATCCCAAGCTGAGGTGAATTCCAAAAAACAAAAATAAGAACAACTGTTGGATAATCAGCTGGCACACGGCGATCGATATTCGCCGTGCGTCGACCTGTTGCTGCTGGGTGGCGTGCTGCGCTCGGGTATGCCGGAGATAGCCGAGGCAGTGCCTCGCAAGCATGCTGCTTGAAGCGAGAGGCTTTCTTTCTCGTTTGACTTCGGCATCACTCACCGTCTCTCACTCGTTTGACTTCAGCGTCGCATAACGACGCTTTTGTAAAACGCAGCCATATTGTTAATGTCGACACTTCGGATCTTCTCATCATTTTCGTGCTCACCAGGACTCAAAACAACGGTAAGAGTTCATCCTTATAATTTATCATAATTCAATAATGGTGAGGAGAGTAAATGTCATCGGTGCATCCTTATACTATAAATGTCTCACTTTGCGGCGTGCTCTGCACCACGTTTTCACATCACTCTTAGCGCACTCGGTTAATATAATTGCAAGTGCTCTCACTCATTCCCTGTAGTTTCTCTCATGTAAATTTACTGTGAATTTATTGGGAATGAGTGATATATTCTACGCTCTCACATTTCTCACTCCGTGGCATGCTCTGCAGCGCTGTATGCGTGATGTTCACTCTCAAGCACACATAGCACACAATTAACATAATTGTGTACTTGTCATCATTTCATTATTCTGAATTCATATTTATATTTATTTGTTTTTTAAATATATTTTGTAATTGACCACCAGCATGGTAAAATAAACCACTTTCTCAAGACAACAACATTCAGTCTGGTTATTTCACACCCTGCCGTGAGTGAAAACTCATAATTTTCAATATATTTCAGATTCGCTCAACCAAAGGAAGGAAATGTCAACAACAACCATTCCAAACCAATCCTTAGATCCAGCCCAAAGTACGAAGCTATTTGAGTAAATCCATATAAAATCCATATAAAATCTCCCTCACTTATTAACACGAAAGCGGAACTTACTCAAAACAATCTAAAAACGATGCGAATTTGGCCCGGATTTATTTAATTATACGCTAAATAGAGAGTAAGTTGACTAAAATAAATCCAACTGAAATCGTCCAAAGAAGAGTGAAATCGTGAAACGTTTTAGTACACATTTATTTACGTATGCCCCTCGCCTCAAGCTGGATAGGCTGGCTCGTGACGTTTGATCAGCTGGAAAATAAGGCAGACACGACTGGCTGAGTTAGTAGGATAGAAATTCATAGACCCGTACGACATATCTTTCCACGGCAGTATTACAATGCTACTTGGGAGGCCGACCACGTAAATCTATGTGCATTGAAGAGGTATAACGATGTCTCCTACGTGCTTATGGTAATTGACGCCCTCAGCAAATACGCCGGGGTCAAACGCTTACAAAATAAAACTGTGCGCGAGCTAACAAAGGAATTTAAATGAATTCTCAAGCGCAGCGATGGGCGCACACCTGTTTCACTACAAACGGACCGTGGTACAGAAGTCCTCGGCTGCGAGCCCAAAAATGTCTCAAAAATAAAAAACATATAATTTTGCGTAGCTCGTATCCTGATGTAAAAGCTTCGATTGTCGAACATCTTTAATCGCACTTTCAAGGAGCGGGTGTGGCGCTTCTTCGCACATAGTACTACTCATCATTACATGGATATACTGCACCAAATAGTTTATGCGTACAATCGCGCGATACATTCAGCGATTAACATGCAGTGGCTTTGCATAATGCCGATACAGCTATGCGTAATATGACAACTAGAGCCATGATGCAACGTGAAAAGAGATATTTCATAACGTATAAATACAAACCAGGGAGTTACATTTGAATTAGTAGGATTAAAGGCACCTTCAAGAAGGATTACGAGAAAAATTAGAGTGAAGATATTTTCCGTGCAAAAAAAGTTTTACAACGTCAGGGATTATTCGTAGTATGTACTGTGTGATCTCAAAGGCGAGATTATTGAGGATTTTTTTGTACCACGAAGAATTTACGAGTGTTTACGGAAAGCGTATGAAAGAGAATAAAGAACTCAAAATTGATTGAATTTCATAGACAAAAGGACGTGGTGCAAAAAAACAAATTTTCGTGAGCTGGATAGAAAACTCGGCAAAATTTAATTCGTGGATACCAACGTTAAATGTTTACAGTCTCGTGTGAAGGAGGTTTTCCGCTAATTGCATGACCAGGATAATTTAATTCTTATTCGTCCGAGCAGCAGTGGTATGAAGTATTTTCCTGAAAGTACGGTACATTTTACAACTTAATTACCACGTCAAATATCGAAAAATGGTCAGTGCGTATTGGGGTCATCGCAAATCCACGTACCCTGCACAATGAAACATTTACGAGAAGGCGATACAAGAATAGGTTGGGTGACTGAAAAGAGTAAAGAAGCCACTATAAAACGAATACGTTGAGGCTTGTACTAAAATCATGAGGCAATTGTGGAAATTATCGATAATTTACCGGGATTTTGAAAAACTGGCATATAAATCGTAAATGCTGAGAATGCCAATGGTTATGTTGTCCTCGATGCTGGGCTAAGAGCATAGTGCCCTCAAACGGTAAACCTATTACGATCGAACACTAAAGTAGCGCTTATATTCGGCTTTGAGAAACGAGAGGAATTGATGTTTGACCGGGAAACTCTAAGGGATATTTACCAACAATTTATGTCAGGTGTTTTACGGGAAGGTCGTGTATCTGCCTATATAAATAAGGCTCTACCCGACCAGCTATTTGTCTACGCCGATATTTGTGTGCCGTATACCGTAGGTAACACACATACAGCGCCACTCAGGATTGCATATTTAAATACAGCTAGAGTAAAACGGTAAAACTTCATTGGGACATTTTAGAGGGCACTATCAATAAACGGCAAATAAAAAATAATAAAACAGGAACAGAAAAACAGAAATAAAAATAAGTAAAAAAAAATCGGTACCAGTTACATTATAACGAAAATTTAAAAAATAGAAACAAAGATGAAAAAATAGTCTTATGCTATGTATTGTAACAGTATTTTTTGTTATCATTAACTAATTCAGACTTCTTAGGTAGGTATAAGTAGGGTTTATTCAGATATTAGTAAGGATATTATGGTGCTCGGCTTAGTGGCGCCGTTTGCCAGTACAATAAATTTCCAGTGTGACTATATACATTGATTCCACGCTCTTCCTTATGTTCGGTAGTAGTGGGCCTTCTACTACTATGGTCTACGCCTGTAGACCTGTTGCCGGTCTGCCTGTCTGCTGTGGCAGTGAGCAGAGATTTACATGGAAGCACAGGGCCCATGTTAAGATTCGGCAGAGAAAAAGTAGTTGCGATCTCCGCCTAAGGACTGCGTGGCGATGTATCGATGTGACACACGTATAGAAAGAATATTCTGGCACGTCCCTTTTCTGTCGACTCACTTGTATGCATGCTTAATAGGCTACCACGCATTCTATTTCGCACTAGTTATTTACGGTGATTGTGTTTTACCGAATAAGCGTGGATCAGTTTTCAATAGGACTGTTGTTTAATAGTATGATAGTATAATAAAAAATGAAATAACCGATCAGCTCGCGCGGTGTTCAAACCAAGCAGACTCATAATTTTTCAGATACATTGATACAATATAGATAAAATTGTGAAATGGTCGAGCGGGCTGAGGTGCTTTTTTTTACCGCGAAATAAGCAGTCCCAATTCAACCTCCGGCCTGTTCTTTTTTTTTTCTATCCATGGGAAAAAATAATTTCTTTCCGGTTTTGAGAATATATAATATATAATATAATAGGGTGGCCGACTTATCTGAAGACATTGAAATATTTCAAAAACTACGCATCGGATCAAAAAAAGTTCTGAATAAAATTTGTTCGCCTGGAAGAGGGTTATCCAATGATACTAAAGTCGACCCCTCACCCCCGACCCCTGGGGTGGGGCGGGGGCAACTTTAAAATCGTAAATGGGAACCCCCATTTTTTATTGCAGATTCGGATTTCCCATAAAAAATAAGTAACTTTTATCTGAAACATTTTTTTTCGATTCGTTATAGATGGCGCTGTAAACGCAAGAAACATGATTTTTGCGAATATCTCGAGAAATTACACATCGGATCGAAAAAAGAAAAAACACATGTTTAATTTTTCAAAAAGCTATTCAGCGATACGAAACTCGATCCACCCTCCCCCCATCCCTACGCCATTGTGGTGAAAATGGAAGTTGCTTCAAAATCGTGATTGGCAAAGGCTATTTTTTCCTGGTTTTCCATGACAAAATCCATTGTTTTGACTTTATTGTTGATATCAAATTTTCTCACACATGGCGCTGCAATCGAAAGCATGTATTCGTTTATCAATAAGTTAACAACTACTTTTAGCGTTACCCAGGAACAACGACGTGGACGTAGTAGTTTTTGTTCCCATCGGGGTGCTTGTTTTAGGTGAGTCCCCTTGCCACAATAGGGGAGGGATGGGAGGAGGGTGGATCGAGTTTCGTATCGCTGAATAGCTTTTTGAAAAATTAAACATGTGTATTTTTTTTCGATCCGATGTGTAATTTCTCGAGATATTCGCAAAAATCAGGTTTCTTGCGATTACAGCGCCATCTATCACGAATCGAAAAACAATGTTTCAGATTGTTACGTCCTGGCTCCCCGTTATATTCTACATGAAATTTAAAAAATTTTTATTCCATTATTCTAAACATGTTCCTCATATATTTTGTATATATTTATATTATAAATACATATAAGTACAAATATATATACTTTATACTTACTCTATACGTACAATTTATGCGTATATTTAATACATATTTCATACATATAATTTTATTTGTACATTTTATACGTACATTTAATGCACCTATAATACAGTACGTATGATTAATACGTACACCCTATATACACGTATTTGATGCATATAAGTATGCGTATAATACGTACATACACACATGCATTAGCACATATTTTCAAACGCTCACTGGGGTATATGCGAGAAACGCTGAACGAAGCATCGCGCGTTAATCACCCGTGCGACTTTGTTTAGTCCCACGACTAGAGCAGAGCATAATTATTGGATATGACTTTGTATTTAGCGTAGCAACGCACAACCTCTCTCGCACCCTAAACGGGATAAGGTTGCTCGCCACATTCCAATGTTATCCATTGGCGAGTAACCACTTCAAACCTTTAGCTAACGTAAGCAGTCCTACGTACCGGACTGTGGTGTTTGGTCCAGGCGACCGTCGAACGGAAGCGTTAAGCCCGACACCCGGCCGGGTTGCGTCGACAGGCCGGTGAGGCTGCGAGGCCCGTTGTTCTGATTCTTAGAATCTAAATAGAGACCCGCGGGACTCGCGACTCTGCACTTTTGAGAGTAGGCGACTGGAGGGGCACTTAGCCACCCATCATATCGACAGTCGTCGTCTTAAAAAGAGGCAGGCCTCATCGTGCGCGCAATTAGAAACTTCGCTCTTCGAAATTCTATTTGTTCACGCATTAACAACGTTTTGCGTCTTTAAAATTCCTATTCGTTGCAAGTTCGAAATTAGCATAATTTCGCGCATTTTACGTTCAACATATTTAACATTTAAATTCGCGTCATTAACATTTTTATATTGTGTATTGCGTGATTAACATTTTGTACTGCGCGATTAACATTTAATTTTGCGTAATTAACATTTTTATATTCTGTATTGCGTGATTAACATTTTTGTACCTTGTGTACTGTGCGATTAACATTTAATTTCGCGTAATTAACATTTTTATATTGTGTATTGCGTGATTAACATTTTGTACTGCGCGATTAACATTTAATTTCGCGTAATTGACATTTTTATATTGTGTATTGCGTGATTAACATTTTTGTACCTTGTGTACTGCGCGATTGACATTTTTTGTATTGTTCACTGGACATTTTAATACATTGCGCATTGTTTAATCAACCCCTTTTTGCGCATTGTTTATATTCGTGCGCGTTGGAATAAACATTGACTACGGTAAGGTGGAAAGAATTTTCGTGATTTTATCAATCGACCCACCAATATTTTCCAACATTTTCCTAACCCGTCTGCTTTACTGTTTTCTGTCGCCAAGCCGGCCGCGATTTCTCTCTCATGGGTCAGCTACTTTGTGTGACGCTTGACCGTAGGGCCCTCGCGGCCTTTGACTTTCATTTCTAGCTAGGTGATCTGGAGCGCAAATCTCATTGCACCTCCAGGTCACGTGTTGTTTGGTCCCGCACCTGGTTGCGAGTCTGCAGCACTCTACACCCTGGTGGCGCTTGGAAACTCGCGCCGGGGGATCTTTAACTAGGGAGCGTGGCGTCAACTAATAGTTGCACACTCCTCCCGCTCACTTTATTTCACGAATCAGCGTGGTACCTCAGGGTCCTACACGCAGGTTCTATTCTTCTTCCAGACGGTACGCGCGCCCACACCTAACGCGGACGACGACCCTCTCATTGTGTATACCCAAATTCCCGCCTTCTTTACTGTTTTCCGTCGCCAAGCCGGCCGCGATTTCTCTCTCGTGGGCCAGCTACTTTGTGTGACGCTTGGTCGTAGGGCCCCCGTGGCCTTTGACTTTCATTTCTAGCTAGTGGCGCTTGGAAACTCGCGCCGGGGGATCTTTAACTAGGGAGCGTGGCGTCAACTAATAGTTGCACACTCCTCCCGCTCACTTTATTTCACGAATCAGCGTGGTACCTCAGGGTCCTACACGCGGGTTCCATTCTTTTCTGAGGAAACCTCGTATGACCACGAAGAAAGTGGACAACGGCGTTTCCCGCTAACCAACCCTAATCACTTGAAAATTAGATGGGCAAAACCCGTAAGCGCGCGGGACGGCAACTTCGGGAAAAACAGGACAAGCCAGCGGAAATTGACAAAACAGCGACCGCGAGCCCCGTTCCGAACCCGAACCGTGGGCTACCAAACGCAACGGTAGAACTACGCGATTGGTCCGACGGTAAGGGTGGGTGAACCCTCAAAAGGGTTGCAGTGGCCGCGATACGGCCCATGGTCGTGCAGCGTTGTACGATACACCCCGACGAAGAACGCACGGAGCCGCAGGCAGGACCGTCGACGGCAACTGTTCACCCGCAACCAGGCCCCGCCAATTCATCCGATACCACCGGCTCGGATTCGGACGACGACAGAATCGTCGCCCTCGACTAACTTCTGCGGTGCAGCACCAACTAGTTTTTAAGGTAAGTGAAAGGGTATTTTTCTTTGTAAAATAAGGCATTACCGACAGATCGACCGTGCTCCAATCCCGAGGCAGCGCATTCTGTCTCAAAATGGAGAAACATATTATTCCTTTCGTTGCGTCACCTCATTTAAAGTCTAGGACGTAACACAGATTAAAGTTACTTCTTTTTTATGGGTAATCCGAATCTGCAATAAAAAATGGGGGTTCCCATTTACGATTTTTAAGTTGCCCCACCCCCACCACCTGGGGAAGGGTGAGGGGTCGACTCTGGTATCATTGGATGAATCTCTTCCAGGCGAACAAATTTTATTGAGAACTTTTTTTGATCCGATGCGTAGTTTTCGAAATATTTCAATGTCTTTACAGAAATCGGCCACCCTGTATATAGGTTTAGAGAGCACAATCCAATGATATAAATTTCTGAATTAAAACGAAGATACAAAGTGAAATCTCGCACGTTGCTTCCTCCTTATTTTCCACCTTTAACAAGGACACCTCCAGTTCGAAAGGGGGAGAACAATTTTTTGTAAAAAAATAATAAAATGTAGTAACATTACGCTTTTAATAATATTTTAACTCCTCGTTTGATTCTCGCCAAATTTAAAACCAAGTATTCTTGCCGTTATAGGGAGAATAGATTTTTTTTCGAAAAATCACAAAAACTCATAATTTTATAAAATCTGACGTCTTTATCGATTACTGCCAAACTCAATACCGAGCAACCTTGTCTCCTCGCCTATGAACTTATTATCATTTTTACACCATTTTAGCTCAAGGGTCCTTTTTCCATAAAATATGAAATAAAATAACGATAGATGTACATCTAATCGGACATAAATGACGTCTGAAAAAAGGATAAATGTTACTATGAGTCCGACTATTTGTTATCTTACCTATAACTGAAGAAAAAAAAAGACAGGGGCAGGGATTGAACCAGGATCTTCCAGTTTTCGAGACAGAAGAGAACGCTTTATACCGCCCGACCATAGATTCATTATTCGTATATACTATGAAAGTAGATGATTGTTCGTACGCCACCAATATGTTTGCAGAGGATTACAATGTCATTCTTTTCACTATGATCGGTCAATATAATATCAAAAGATGCATATTCATTTACAATTCCGCTCGCTTTGTGGGATAATTGCATGAATACGAGCGAAAAATACTGTCATCTCAAGCATTTGGGGGCGCGTGAGTCTGAGCGAGAACGCAACAGCACCCCAACCATTGAAAGCGCGTTGGCGCGAGAGAGACACCATCACCCCAAGCGCACACTGTTCGTAGCATAGTAAGAGGACGGAGCTAACTATATGGCAGTGTATTTGTGCACAACGATACAGGTAGTGCTGGCGGTGGCTGGGGTAATCACTAACCGATCACACCCTCTGTTCGGTGGCTGTGGTGGATGTTGGATCCGCGCTCGCATCACCTTAATTTCGCGAAAAATGAAAAATGTTGTGTTTCCACCTCTTCTTTAGTCTGCGTTCCATCCCAAAAGTGTTTGTGCCGTCTTTGTCGACTGTTTGTGTGTCTTTTCGTGGTGGTCAGACGTCTAGGCCACGAGTTATGTTCTTTATATATGTCGATTTGTGCCCTGAGTTAAGTTTTTTTTTATAGTGTCTTTCTTGCATTTAATTTTTCAACCAGTGGATTTTCGTTAGTGGAAGAGATGGTCTGACACTCCTTACCTCCCTGGACTGCTTCAAACAGATTTCTTTGACTTGGGTGAGAGATAAAAGTTTCTTTTGTTTTCTCTTCTTGTAGCGCTGTTCTAACTCGCCATGGTAGATTCCCTATCCAGCTCCCTCTCAACTGCTAACGCCTTATCCTTGGATTTTCCTAATTTCCTTTTCCTTTTATGATGTTGGTCAGAGAATCTCTGGTTTTCCTCTCCTGATCGTCCACCACTCCAAATTTACTGGAAAAATATCTCTCTCCTGAGCGTCGCGAATACTTATTTTTACGTCTTAGGGTCTACAGTATCCTAATTATTATTGTAATTATTCCTAAATGTTGAATATTCACTTTTCCTTCTTCGCTGCAATACTCTCCTGTGTCTCTTTATCGTTATCAAATCTGCACTTCCTTGTATTTAGTAGATGGTTTTACGCATGGTCCGCTGCGTCAAACCTACGACTACTCTAATTTCTTTATTATCCTATTTAACACTTCGTCTGTAAACGTTTTTTCCGCGCCTCCCGTCCGTAAACGTTGGTCCGGTCATTATTTCACTTCCATAATGCACTCAAAAAATTCTGAAAAAATTCATGCTACTGTTCGAAATATTCATTTTGAAGTACCAATTGTAAAATTCTCGAAAATTAAATTTTTTCATAATTTTTTTGTTAATAAAATGAAGAAATTGGGAAAAAAATTTAATTTACAAAAAAAATTGTATCTCAGAGAAAAATGAAGATAACGTAATATTCCGAATTGTAAATTAAAGGTGAATAGTGTAGCTTTAAGAAAAATATGATTTCGTTTCGTTTGTTTAAAGCTAAATGCTTAAGTTTTGGACATGAGAACAGGCAATAAATTATGTACGATGCATTGCTATTCACACATTTTATTAGCAAAAAACGTTTTTTTTTCTTTTTTCACAATGAAATGTATCTTACATCTAGTATACAATAACGTCGTATTATTATTACGATAACGGCGTTCATTTTAAAAAATACTAAAAAAAACATTCCAAAAAATTTGGTCCATTTTTGATGATACAAAAAAAAAACTCCAAAAAATTTGCTCCATTTTCGAAACTACTAAAAAAAAATTCCTAAAAAATTTTTGTAAGCATACTGAAGAATCACTGATGCCAAAAACACGATAAAACAAAAATAAAATTTCACTAACTTACCTGTTTACTACACGTCGTCTGACAACCTGGGTCATTCGTGTCCACTACGAAATCTGTGCACTCATCACCACTGCCTGGAAAGTACAACAAATTTGAAACTAGAGCGTCAGTTCTCCCTCCTGTATAACTTTTTTAGGGACAGGAGGGAGCGTCCGCCCTTCCCCTATTTCTCAAGTACAAATCTGCTTGCAGTCGCTGCTTACAGCTCGTTGCTTACGTTTGCACATTCTTTCTACTTCGGTGAGTGGCCTCGCGCGAAATTTTTCAAACAAACTATTGGGTTAAAAAACATACTGCAAATGGAGTATATTTTCTGTACGTAAGCTCCAAATGGAAGGTTTTATACTCAAATCAAACAAAGTTTTTATTTAAGGAGAATGAAACCTTCTGAAGTTTTTTAGTCTATGTTTGAAGTTTACGACAAGTAAAAATTGCAAAATACTTGTATGGATGATTAAGGGGTTATACGCAGTTATGATTTTCGAAAAATCGATTTTTTATTGCATTTTTGTAATGTACATATATTCAAAAGTATACACACAAAATTTCAAGTCGATCTGACTAATACTTTCGGAGTTATACCTATATATGTAGAGACGCCTCGGCGCGTTTGAAAGTAGGTGGGGCAGAGGCTCAAGCGGCAACTGTTTACCTGGACCGTTGCTCCTTTTATATACCTGTGTATTGTATTCTTATACATTGTGTGAGAGTGTAGTAGTGTTTTCCAATTCACGAAGACCTCAGCAGCGAGACATTATTGGAACGATGTGTAGGCGGCTTTACACAAAATAATAACGAGAGTTACAACCAAATCATCTGGAAAATTACGCCGAAAATCATTCCGAGTGGCTCAAAAATTGTTGAAATGGCCGCAAATATCGCCGCCGGTATGTTTGATGAAGGTTCAATTTTACTTTTGTACCATATGAATGCAATGGGACTGTCTTTGGGGCCCAATGCACATGCATATGTACAAAAGGAGGACAAAGAGCGCGTTACGCTATCCGAGCGCAGAGCGCACGAAGCGACACGAGAGGGAAGGATGGCTCGAAGACAGCACCAAATTGAATTGCTGGAGGCTGCTGAACGAATGGAGGGTTTATTATATGGCCCTGGAATAGACGACACCATGTAAGTTGAAAAAAATTTTTTTTTTCTATGTGTGAACCGGTTTTGAAACTTTAAACGCGTTTTTCTCAAAACAGCATTTTTCAAGTCGGTGTACACGATATCTCAAAAACGGCTTGTTCGATCGGTCTAAAATTTTAACACAATCTTCTGAGATACATTTTCTAGTAATTAATCGTTCCTTTTGTCAATCCGATACTAATTTTCCATTTTATGAACAATTTAAGGCCAAATTTTGCATAAAAAATCAAAACCATTTTTTTGAGAAGCCGCCATTTTGTGAAAATTCAATATTTCAATTAGCCGAACGATTAATTACTAGATAATCTAATATATTAACGAAATTTGTTTGGTTTTTTGATATCAGATAATCCAATCTAGAGTTACGATGTACACCGTAAATCGTCTTTTTTTAGAGGAGGTTTCGGAAATCGCCTGCAGCGCCCTCTATAATCAACATTTTTATAAATAAAAAATTTGTTTACGTTTTTGAAGGATGCTTTTATAACCACAAAAATTTTCGAATTAATAAATTCAAAAGTCTCTTCAGGATAAATCCTTGAAAAACCGTCTTTTTTTTGCCTCATAACTGCGTATAACCCCTTAACTTACAAAAAAAATATTTTGGTTATGTTTGAGAATCCGTCCGATGATGGTATTTGACAGATCTGAAATATATTGAAACTAATGAAGCTTCACTCGATGACAGGGTGAGAATAAACCAGGCACATAGATGTTAAATTAGAGAAAGTGATTTATTACACCTTCCGCATAACTACAATAAATCACATAATTTTGAATAAAACACTAAATTTAGAAAAATACAAAATAATATAAATAATAAATGCACCAAAATTGAGAATAAAAAACTGAATTTAATTAGGTAAGCTGAATTTGATGATATGGACTGAGAACCAGCACACAATTATATTAATTGTGTGCTGTATGTACTGAGAGTGATGTGCGCACCGCAGCCAGTGCTGCGGAGCATGCAACGCAGTGAGATATATGAGTGCGTAAGGTGGTATTACAATTCACAGCAAGCTCTCAGCAGCTTAATGCAGAGAGGTTGCAGTGAACAAATAAGAGCACTTGCAATTTAAATTGCATGAGTGCTCTATACGTATGAGACAAGCTACGCAGGCAGCACTGCGTAGCACAATACAACTGTATGATTATTGAGTGTGAGTGAACTATAAATGTTTGATAATGTTCCAACAAAAGTATTAAAAACCTTTAAGATAGACACTAACTGATGCGGCAAGGCACTATGAGATGAATTAACAAGTGCGCAGAGTAAGCGCCTATTGAGACTGAGTACAACATAATAAATAACAATGAATATAGTGCTCTGCACAGTGAAACTGTACTAATTGAATATTACTACGCTGTCGACGGATAGTAGGTCGATGCATTCGCACTTAGTAAGTCGAGTGACAGCTGCGAATGTTAATATTAAGGATCCTGGTGACAAGTATGCTAAATTAAATGCACTCAATATTTAACAAGAATAAATCAATATTTATTGAATCATTTAACAATATTTAAATAATAACTTGTGAGTAAAAAGAGTAATATACAATTGATTAGATCTGGCCTGTGTGTTGATGTACTGTTGGTGATTGGGTCTCAGGCCTGTGAGTTGCCTTGGTGATTCCGTGTGGTTGATCCTGATGATAAGGTCTGACTGTAGAGCTCGAAAAATGCCACACGGCAGTCTGATGAGGGTCCTGACGCCGATGATCGGTGCTGAGCAGAATGGCGTCTGTGCAGCCAACGCGCGAACCACGCCGTTGACGTTTATGTGATTGGCTCTGTGGTTCTGATGATCTGCTATGAGTTTCACTAACACTGAGTTTAAACACGGGTGATTTGAGCAAGAATGTATTACACTACAGAAATGAATCCGCACTAGAGTGATTAGAACAAGAGAATATCTCCGTGAGCTTTACGCGGGAACGTGTATAGCGAGCGACTCGAGTGAGAACAATGGCCACATCCGTCGACCACGCGGCAGAGTATCAAGAAGACGGACGTGCGTCACAGCTTGCTTGTGATTTGCTGTCAGCGATGGAAGGCGAGACTTATGAGTGGTCTTGCCGATGGGGCCACGCTAACAGCGTTGGCCGCTTGAGTGAGCTTCGATCGAGGATGTGAGCAGATGGACAATATGCATGAGTGCGCGGTCGATAAATCGATATAGCATACCTGCGAGCTATACCATATGACGCGAGGCGTCAGATGATTGTGACTGTAGCGTGTGCATGAGTTGAGTGTGTCTGGTAAGCGTGAAAACTGAACAACAACACATAATGAGGATGCACAAAATGAGCAGTTTATAGTCGCTGTACTCTTCCAGCAGATGTCCTGGGGAAAAGTACAGTGAATATAAAACACCTGCATAATTATATTAATTATACCGGCAAATTATGTTGAGAAAACCGTGGCGTGACATGTGCTGCAATGCCGACAAAAAGTGAGACCAAAATGCTGATGTACCGATGAGCATCCAACTCCTCGTTGCCATTGAATTTACGGTAAATTATAACAACGTACTCGTACCTGATTTTGAGTCCTGTTGAGAGTGATGAGTGAATCCAGAGTCAGAAGCCAACGAGAAAAGTCCAAGAAAGTTCCGTGTGTGCTGTTCCTCGATGCTGTTGCGAAAGGTGTCTAAATTTTCAACATGGCTGCGAGTATGAAAGCGTCGTTGGGCGCTGAAGTCAGTTGAGCGAGATAGCCGGTGAGCGAAACCGAAGTCAAGCGAGAGAGACATCCTCTCGCTTGACGCAGCATGCCAACGAGGCACATCCTCGGCTTCGACAACCGAACGACGTGTGCTAGAGCACTGCACAGGTAGGCGCACGACGAATATCGATCGCCGTGAGCCAGCTGATTATCCAACAGGTTATGAAAATATTCTATCTTGGCAATACAATTTTTTTATGATGATATGCAGATGACTTAGCTCGTTTAAATATTATTATTAGGTGTACAAATAAGTTTCCGCTGTTTTTAATAAAAAATTGGGAATTTATTGTGAAAGGACGGTACCTAATGTTTTATCCGAAGTATTGTCCATCGCTTGCCAGTACTTTTTCCCATCTTTCTGGTAGCATACGGATACCGCGTCGGAAGAATGCTTCATCTTTTGAGGCTATCTACGAATCGACCCAATTTTTGATATCTTTATATGATGTGAAGTGTTGCTCACATAGATCATGCGCCATCGACCGAAACAAGTGGAAATCAGAAGGAGCAATGTCAGGTGAATACGGCGGGTGGCGTAGAACTTCCCAATTGAATGTTTCCAAATAGGTTTTGACCGGCGCCGCAACATGTGGACGAGCATTATCATGCAGGAGAATAATTTTGTCATGTCTGGAGTAGTAGTGGGCTCGCTTTACCTTGAGTGCTCGACCCAATCTCATCAATTGTGTTCGGTAGACAGCTCCAGTAATGGTTTCGTTCCGTTTGAGCAACTCATAATACACGACACCAAGCTGATCCCACCAAATACACAACAAGAGTTTTTTTCCATGAATATTTGGCTTAGCTGTAGATGTTGAAGCATGGCCAGGTGGGTCCCATGATTTCTTCCTTTTTGGATTATCATAGTGGATCCATTTTTCATCACCGGTGCAGAAAACCCTTTCGTTTATGCCTGGCAAATAGAATTTCACATGTGAAAAATCGGCGTTCAACGTTTCTCGGCGTCAGTTCATATGGAACCCAATTTCCTTGTTTTTTAATCATTCCCAATGATTTCAACCGATGTGAAATTGCTTGTTGAGTGACTCCTAATGTAAGTGCAAGTTCTTCTTGCGTTTGGCACGAATCTTGATCCAATAATGCTTCCAATTCCGCGTCTTCGTACACTTTCGGCCTTCCGCTACGTTCTTTGTCTTCGATGTCAAATTCACCGTTCTTAAACTTTTGAAACCACTCACGACAACTTCTCTCACTTCAGGCAGCCTCACCATATGCTTCTCCAAGCAATCGATACGCCTCAGCTGCAGATTTCTTCAAATTGAAGAAGTAAATCGAAAGTTCCCGCAAATGACGCTTATTCGGCTCAAAACTCGACATTTTCGCACACAAAAGAATATATTATACTGATAAAAAATCACTAATATTTTAAGGTTATGTTGTTGCCTGATGTCCAACCTTACGATAATGACGTTTACATCTGATACTTAAGGCAGCCTCACCATATGCTTCTACAAGCAATTAACAATAACTTACTGGTGGCGCCATCTTTTAACAACCGGCGGAAACTTATTTGTACACCTAATATAATATAATTAAAAGGACTTCAGATTCCGATTTTTATTTTGTATCCGGGTACTCAGTCCTAGGACCATTGTGCCCAAGCCCCTTGGGGACAAACCTTTTATCCTGTTGGACCCATGGGCAAACTGGCCTCCCCCAGCCAAGCAAAGAAACCTACTCGCACCTACGTCCTCCAAGTCGAATTCGTTGATGGCAGAGGATCCCAGGACATCATTCCTAACGCCCTCTAGCCCCCTGCACCGCAATATCAGATGGAGTGAAGTATCTTCTACCTCTTCTTCCTTGCACCTTTGGCAGACCAGTTCCTCAGTAAGACCCAGCCACTCTAGGTGCTTCTCTGTGTGCTAGTGCTCCGTTACCAGACCCACGACCGATCTCAGTTTAGCTCGGTCGAGGTCTGCCAGCACAGTCCCTAGCTTTTTCGAGGGCCCTAAAAACAGTGCCTTAGTATGCCTCATCTCTGGGCCTCGTGGCCAAAGGTCCGTAAAACGCTCCGCAGCCCATTTCTCCGTGACCTTCCTAACGAGTCCCATGGTGATGCCTAGGGGAAAAATGTCTGCCTGCTCATATCATGAGGCGCCGAATCTGGCAAGTTCATGTCCCCTCTCATTGCTATGGATGCCGCTGTGACCTGGCACCCATAGCAGTTTTACGCTGTTAACTCTAGTAAGCTGTGATAACAGGTTAATGCAGTCCCTAGCCAGACCAAACTTTACCACAAGGTTGTGCAGTTGTCAGAGCGCGGCACGACTGTCGCACCATATACAGATATGTTTGCTCCTGAATCTCTTGCTCAGGATACTGCGAGTGCACGCCCGTATAGTAAACATCTTCTTTTGGAGAACCGAAGTGGTGCGGACCAGAGCAAATGATAGCTCTATCCTAGGTCCTCCACACCATTCTCCGGCTCCAGCTCCTGTCTCTGACTTTGACCCGTCCCTATACCAGACTAGTCCGCCGGATGACAGTACTCTTTCCTGTTCCTTGACCCACAACTGCCTGTCGGAAAAGAGGACCCGGTATTTGAAGTTAAAGTGGTTTTTCTGTGGGTACCAGTCTCTCCCAAGCTGGGTTATCTCTTCGAGGTCCCACACTCGTAGGTGGACCAAGGCATAACCGTAAGCGGCCCTTTTCCACTTACCACTGATGATCAGCCGGATGGCCTCGTTTCTTCTGCTGCTATTTGCGGAGGCAGGATGTTAAGTAGGGCTCCCAGAACCAGGGTCGGGGTTGTACTCACCGCTGTTGTTATCCCAAACCCTGTTAGCCTGTACACCGTGTTTAAAGTCTTCCTATTGTTTGCCCGCCTTAGCGCGGGTAACCATACAAAGGAGGCGTATATTAAGTGGAGAACCAGAATAGCAGTGTAAATCCCCTTAACCATCCTTGATTTTAGCTCCCACGTTACCTTCTGCAACATCCTTCTGCAAGCCCAGAAAGTGGCAATCGCTGTCCGAGCCTCCTTATTGATGTGGCTTTTCCAGCTGAGCTTGCTATAGTAGCGAACTTCCGAGGAGAACGCCAGCTCAGCACCAAGGATGGAAGGGGGCCTCATATTGAAGCGCCTCTTCCTGGTGAAAAGTACCATCTCAGTCTTGTTTGGGTTAACCATTAAATAGCGGGATAATTGCCGTTAACCGTTATGCATACGTCATCGACAAACCCTTCCACTCTCACTTTCAGTCCCTCGAGCCTGCTCGGGAGTCCGTCGACGACCATGAGCTATATTACGAAGGATGTAACTCCCTCCTGTAGGCACCCCCTGCCGACGCGCGCCCTGACATCAGTCCTGTTAAAGCTGGCCGTGATATGTCTTGTCCGGAGCATGAAGTGCATCCATTCGATGATTGTGTCATCGACACGCAATTCTCTTGCCGCTCCGCATATTGCGTCAAATGAGGTATTGCCAAACGCCCCCTCGACATCCAGAAATACGCATAAAGTGGCTTCTTTTTGTTTCCCCCTCTTACTCGCGAACAAGACTGAAGAGCTGTCTTAACGGACTTGCACACTTGATATGCATGTTGGGACTGCTGCACTGGCATCAGTGCCAATGCATGGTCTCTTATATACAGTAGCGGACAAAAGTTTAAGACGGAGAGGAAAAAAAAAGTAATCGTTGATTTTTTTATGAAAAGAATTGACTCAGTGGATTTTTTTTTGTATTAGCTAATTAATCATTAATTCATATATTCATTACATAAATTCAATTTTGCGCGTAACAACATTAGATACAATAAATAAAGAAAACATTAATTTGTTTGATATCTTCGGGGACAAAAGTTTAAGACTATACGTAAAAAAATATTTTTTGGTAGAAAATATACAGATATTTTCCTCCCTTCAATACTTTGTCCACAGTCCATTATTTTTTATCGCATCAGCACATCTTTGAGGCATTGAATCAATTAATTTTTTGCAGTCGTCCACAGTTGTTTCATTCCACGTTTTTTCAACCAAAGAGTACAAATCGTCAAAATTTTTTGGTTTATTTCTTTGAACCAGTGATGCCAGACGAGGGAATTTTGCCCCTATCTCGCTGCCCTCACCACGCTGCCCGTGCGAGGCGCGTCAGGGGAGGCTTGCGCCGCTCGTAACAAATCTCGTCTCGATTGCGCTTTACGTTGTCTCGCCCCACCCACTTCACAACAGCCACTGCGCGGGCTTTTATGAAATGAGTTATGGACATTTTTTTAATGAATATATATCAATATTATATATATAAATAAACAAATGATAAAAGTAAAGAAATATATAAAACGCTTACTAATTTTGCAGCCGTCAGCAAATGAATAGTGCATTACAATATCCAACACCAAATTGTAGTCCTTTACACGAAAGGTTCATTACAATTTATTGAATAAAAAGGAAGTGTAATGCTCTACTCACGTCCCAGGTCTGCGTAGTGTGTGACGTCACACGCTGCCTGACTGCTAATTGGTCGGTGCGCCGGGTGCGCGCGCAGTGGGCGCTAAAACAGACCCAGTGAAGAGGGTACCCCAAAGGGATCAAAATTCCCTCGTCTGGCATCACTGCTTTGAACCCTTCTTTTTATGGTACACCATAAGTTTTCAATTGGATTTAAATCCGGCGACTGCGACGGCCACGGTAATAAAGTGATTTTTTCATCTTGAAAAAAACTTTTCACTACCCGAGCCGTATGCTTTGGGTCATTATCTTGTTGATAAATGAAATTATCACCCATATTTTCGTAGGCATACGGTAACATAGTATTTTTCAATATATCCAAGTATTGAAAACGGTCCATGATTCCATTAATTCGGCGTATTGGTCCAGGACCATTGCGAGAAAAACATGCCCACACCATTACGTTTCCACCTCCATGCTTAACTGTCGGTAAAACACATCGAGGATTTAAATCTTCGCCAATTCGACGTCTTACATACAGTATCCCGTCAGAACAAATTCGGTTGAATTTGGATTCGTCCGAAAATAGCACATTTTGCCAATCCTCACTTGTCCAATGCCGATGAGCCTTAGCAAATTGCAGTCGTAATTTTTTATTCTTTTTACTGAGCATCGGCTTATTCCGTGGCTTTCGTGCTTTCAAATTGAATTCGTCTAATCGTCTTCGGACAGTTCTTACACTTATTTGTGCATTATTATTACTGGATATTTCAGCTCTGATATCGACTGCTGAACGAAAACGATCTCTCTCGCTTAATCGATGAATCCGACGATCCAGCGTTGGCGTGGTTTTCCGCGGTCTACCGTTTTTTGGTCGATCAAAATAGTCCCCAGTCTTTACAAACTTGTACCACGCTTGCTTACAAGAAGTTTCTGATCGATTCATTTGAGTTGCAATTGAAGAAAATGTCTCATTTTGCTTCCGTAGAGACACGATTAGTTTTCGTTCAGTTGATGACAAATTACGGGCTTTACCCATACTCTTTTCGTACGTAATTAAACTTAAGACACTGGATGATACACCACAAACTATTTACAGTATTAATATATCAAATTATTGCGTGGATCGACTACGGGTATCTTGTTCGACAGATCGTCTTAAACTAATGTCCGCTGTTTACAGATGGTTGGAAGAAAAAAAAAATTGTATAATCTATATTGTTTACATTTGACGACCGAGACTTCTACATTATGAAGGTCAAACGTATACATGTATTGTAAAAAAAACAACAAGCCGAAGGAAACGTTAGTACTTGTATGACAGATCTATGAACCAAATTGTAATTCATCGTCTTAAACTTTTGTCCGCTACTGTATATAGCGTTATCCCCCATACCGCAAATGGCCCGACACACAAAAGCCATGGCTAATGCAAAGTTATAGTACCGTGGATACATTTTTAGATTGTTCGTTTATACTTCGTTGTGCACTGCTAAAGACAGACCGAATGCTCAGGATGCTGCGGGCGGGGATCACAGAGTTTGAAGATAACAAACCCCCCTCTGAATCATAACTAGGTGTCCAGCGCTCTGAATGCAACGACAGCGGTCTTGCACGTGCGTACCGCTTTGTGCTGTGCTCCTCGCTCAGCGCTTGCTCTGCAGTAAAAGACGACGAATATGATACCGTACCGCGAGAGACCCCGATTATAATTTATACAGGGTTTTCCAATAAGAGGTTTCATTTTGAATAGCCTGCTATTTGGGCAGCTGTTAGATTTGAAGCTGTCAACTTTGGACATTTGACAAGTAAAAATTACGCCATTACTAAAAATGGTACGATACACGCTTCAACAACGCATTGAAATTGTTAAAATTCACTACAAAAATGGTGAAAATTTTGCAGTCACAAATCGCAAAACTAAAGCACTTTTTGGTCGTCGTGAAGCACCTTCTCGGCCGACAATAGTGAAACTGGTGGAAAAATTTGAGCTGTTGGGACAAGTTAGTGATGTGAAGAATCGAAACCGTGTGCGTCGCTCAAGAACAACTGAGAATATTGCTGCTGTAGCCCGTAGTGTTGAAGAAAACCCAGGTTTGTCGATTCCTCGTCGATCTTTGGAATTAGACATTCCACAAACAACATTACACCGTATTTTGCATAATTTTTATGGCCGGAATTGGAAGATATTGATGTGGACTACGTTTATTTTCAGCAAGACGGCGCTACGTGCCACACAAGCAGCGAAACAATCGCAATTTTGCAAGAACAGTTTCCTGACCGTGTTATTTCTCGAAGAGGTGATCACAATTGGCCACCGAGATCTTGCGATTTAACACTTTTAGACATTTTTCTTTGGGGCCACGTGAAAGATAAGGTCTATGCCAATGCTCCACAATCGATTCAAGACCTTAAAGATGGAATTCGTGAAGTTATCGAGGACATACAGCCGTGCGAATTGGTCATGGAAAATTTCATGAAAAGGATATGGTGCTGCAAGCGTAGCCATGGCGGCCATTTGGCTGATATCGTTTTCAAACGTTAATGGCATACCTTCCTCTTTACAATGAAATAAACATTCATTGATTTCTCTTAAAAAATACTTGTTTTTTTTAATATCAAAATGAAACCTCTTATTGGAAAACCCTTTATATAATTATAAAATAAGAGATACAGTAAGATGATGTATTTGTTTTTAATTAATCAATATTTTATTTGAATCATTTTACACATATTTACCGTTGCATGCAACATCCCTGCAAACACGGTAATCTTTGCTCGGAGATTCCTCCGCCGTTAAATTTATTTTTATCACTGTCCGATCGTCGAGTGGTAAAAGTATTGGAATATTCACGTACTATTCTGTCGTTTTTCATTACATTATCGCTAAAGAGATTATTAAATCGCAACATGGTGAAGCCGCACGATATAAGATGCAGGAATACGATACAAAATTATCCACACACTTCCGACGTATTACTCGGTAGCAGCTTGAGGCCGTACCGATAGAACTTGCAGTTTCTTCGTAGTCGTGCGAGATGTTGCAGTATAACAGGTGGTAGTCTGTAGCTATCAAAGTACATTCCTTTTCTATGATGGTTAACGTACACGGCGATCCAATGCTCTCCAGGTCCATCGTGGTTATCCGTATTAAGTATGAGTCCGGCCAGTAACGACCATACACGAAGAATTCTGTCAACTGGGTATACGCCAACGGTTGAAAGTGGTAGATACTGCAGAATGTCGTAGATTTGTCTAGTGTTCATGCTGAACACATAGTCAGTGATTAAATGATTACATATACGCTTTGAAAGACATATATTGTAACGGTATTTTTACGTTAACATTCATTTTTGTCTTCCGAGGGGAAGAATTCGGGCTCGAACACGAAGATAATCAGTTATAGACTTCTGTAGGAGGTATAAGTAGGGTTTATTCAATAATTAACATAGAATTATGTAGTGTTCGGCTTTTTGGCGCCGTTAGCCGTACAATTAATTTGTGACGTATAATCGCTCTGAAGGTTCCGTGCTCTTCTTTATCCGCGATGATATCGGATTTTGACTTCTGCGCTCCTCGGGTCAGCAGTGCATGTCCCAACTAGGCGTAATCGAGCTCGTCCGTCTTGATTTTTTGCCCGCCTGGCTGCTGCCGCGCGGTCTGCTGGGCTGGATGAGCTGTTGCTGGCGCATCGGTCAGATCGTATAGACGCCGGGTCTGTGTCCGTGTCCGCGTTATTGGTTAATTAATCGAAATTCTTTGTTTTTTGGATTGTTTCGCGTCCGGGTTCTTTGTTTGTTGTGTCCGTGCCGTTCCCGTTAATCCCAATTGTGTTTTCACACGGTAGTATCGTTCTTGGATCGCGAGTGATGTTTTTTTCTGTGGTGTAATATGACAGTTGCAACACCGTTATTTTTCTGTGTTTTTAATTATTAATCATTAATTCGGTGGATCTCTCAACAATCTTCGGTGCTGGTCTTGGACGTTCCTGATATGCTTCTGTCTTGGTGAGTTGATCTTTTATTTTGTCTTTCTCTTATCCCTTATGTCTTGTTGGTTGGTGTCGTTCCCAATCGACGCGCTTGACAAGGCTAGTATAATAGATTTGTTTCAGATGGAGAGGGCTCGCCCACGCGCTGCTGGACAGCTGACAAATCCCGTGTTCCAACAAGAAATTGAACTCGTCTCTAGCGGCTCGTAATCGCTGCCCCGTGAGGCGTCCAGCGGGTTCGGCAACCGGAGGTCCTGTAGTTACCAAGTGGTGATTAACGTTGTGTGACGGCCGCTTCTTGTTGGTGCTCGACGGAATGGTGACGTCGAGGAAATCCCGAAGAAGCGCTCTGTATTTGCTGTTAGGATCGATCGTCGAGACTCCCATAGAACTTAATTTGATGACTTTGCCGATTGCGCATAGCTTCGTGACGTTGTCGATGAGTTTGCGATTCCGCAAATCGACTAGAAGGCTGTAATAAAACAGAAAATCAGCTCCGAGTATAGGCTGCGAAACGTCAGCAATTATAAAAAGCCACGGGAAATCTCTTCGTAATCCGAGATTTACATTGACCATGGTCACACCGTAAGTGTTTATGCGCGAACCATTCGCCGCGAATAATTTTAAATCCGTTAATTTCGGCCTTTTATAATCCCTCTTTAGAGCTTCCTTGGGTAGAACCGAAAGGTCTGCACCAGTGTCAATGAGGTACTTAATAAAAGTCTTTGTGTCCGATATCACTAGGCGAAAGCTCGCGTACCGCCCACTGTCGCCGTAATGTGGGTCGGCTCGTCTAGTTTTCCGGCTGTTTGCCCTTCCACGTGCATGGATTGCGACACTTACGCGCTTTGTCGTAAAACCTCTCGTGGTAATAACACGTATCCCTGTTATTGCGATCTCGTGAAGGCGTGCGACCTCGAGATGAAGATTTGGTGCGGTCCCGGGTGCGATACCGGTACTTGTCGCCTTTAAGTTCGCTGATATCACGTGACAGGCTTTTGAACAGCTCCCTCAACTCGGACATAGAAGAGTCTTCCTTCTGTCGCACTTGGGCTATGGACTCGGCAGGTGTGAGCGATACGGCATGCGATCCCATTACCTCTAGAATTTTGTCCGCCTGCAAAGCAAGTTTAGAGATGTCAACGACTTCACTGATTGATAGTATGCCCTTCACACGATGGGGCAAATGCTCGAGGAATAATGTACGCAGGACTGAGTCGTTACATTGACCCGCGGCGAGGTTGCGTAGCCTTTGGAGAAAATGTGACGGTTTCTCGTCGATAAATTCTTGGCCTCTTAATAGTCTCCTTAATTTTGATTCTTTCGTTTCGTCGAAAGACCCAATGATTCTTGATTTAATAGCTTCATATTTTCCGTTTGCCGGGGGTAAAGAAATAATGTCAGATACGAAAGGAACAACCAACGGATTTAAATTAACCACGATATACCTGAATTTTGTCGTACCAGTCGTTACGTTCGAGATGGCAAACGCGGCTTCCACCTGCGCGAACCACAATATCGGGTTGTCCTTCCAAAAACTGGGCAGCTTGACGACCCGCCTCGCTCCGATTTCCACATTGACGCCGGTATTAACTTGTGGTGGCCCGTCGCCGCTTGCGTTCTGTCCGTTTCCGCCATATCCGAGTTACCTACGATGTTCCCCAGGTGGTCGTTGGTCTCGGGCGGTGGTGATCTCGGAAGTACCATACGTTCTTCGCTAAGGCCCGCTACTAGTTTTTAGGTTAGGCACGCATTCTTGCAGTTTTCCTTTTTTCTGGAATCATCACGTCGGGGTCACCAAAAGTCTGTGGGGAAAGGATGACCCAACACAGAACTTGTCCAGACTTCGCTGGCGTTTATAATTAGTCGTACTTTATTCAGGATTACATGAATACGTAAATCTTTTGCTGTACAGTTATCGCGTGGCCTTAATCTGTATATCCGAAACGGAAGTAGTAGAAAAACCGTTCTCTATCACCATGTCCATATATCACGCTGCCTGAATCGGCAGAAAATGTATCGGGCATTTAGACTGCCCCGTCGGTAAGTAGAGTGCGACTTTAACTACGCGTCGCCACAGATGTTGAATTTGCGCGCGATCTCACGAATTTTTAAAGACAACGATATAATTAGCGTTTAAGGAGATCTCGCGCAGCCCGTGACCCTGATGGAAAAGATTTTGCGTGATGAAGATGACACTAAGATTTTTATGATGGCTATCTCTGGTGAAAAGATCGACCACCATATTGGATGCCTCGCGCATTATATCGTCAATGACCACAAGTTTAGGCCTTGTATCATTCGAATAGTCTGCTGCTTGCGGTAAACCCTCGCGAAATTCGATTTTATCACCGTACTCTGAATACCCGGACTGCTACTCTAAGTAATAAAAAAGTATACGCTCGAGCGGGACATTCGTCATTTCGCGCATGTATTTAAAAAATTTGTTGACCAAATATGTTTTACCACAGCCCGTAGCACCGCTTATCACAGCTGTCTATGGATGTTTCCGACGTGTATCCATATCGATAAGTGTCTAACAAAATCAATCAGCTGACTCTTAAATAAGCTTAGATATACCGCAACAGCGGCGGCGGCGGCGGCGGCGGCGGCGGCGGCGGCAGCGGCGGCGGCGACCCCGCGGCATCCGATATTTTTGCTGCCTTGGCGAGCTGATAAGGCGCAGCGTGCCTGTACTAGCTGATGAGGCGCGGGCCCACGGTATAAGCTGACGTTTACACCGTATGTAAATTAAATAACAATAGTTTTTATTGTAACGGTATTTAACGTTAACATCACCCTTAAAGGGTTTTAGTTCGACCTCGAGCAGGGAGGAAATTAATATAGGCTTCTGTATTAGGTAAAAGTATGGTTTATTAAACACATTAGACAGATAAATAATTTATATGGTAATTAAATATACTTCTTTTTAGTTTTGGTGATTATGCACCTTATAAAAAAAGACTTGACCCGGGCTTACGCATGCCGTTATAATCGTGTTCGCATGAAGTAGGAGATTTATATCGAATTACTGAAATATTTTCTTTATAAGGTAGTATAGTTCCTACACATGGAAAGAGCCGGTGGAGCTTGCTATCGTTTATATATATATATATCGGCTCTGTTATTATTCCTCGGTGTTCGGAGGTAGCCTATTCTATAGCTATAGTGCGTGGACTGTAGTAGGGACAGAGCTCTCACTCGAGCTCTCCGGGCCAAGCGATCTACTCACTGGTCCCGCCGCTGTTCCGGTGGAGGCGTCAGCGTGGTGCATCCTCGGTGCATCGGCGCATCGGAAATGCGACAGGAGCGGCTCTAGCTAGTTTTTATGGTGTTTCTTAGTCCCTATGGATTTAATATGTTTTTGATCCATACCACTTGGTTTAATTTTGATGGGAGATCTTGTCGGCTGGGATGCTGGACTACTTGGATGACTGGTAGCTCAGTAGTTGGCCTTGGAAGATGTTCGTTTTTCCCTGGGCCAGATGTTTCAGGCCTGATCCTTGAGGTAGTGCAGCTGAAGATGCTTCTCCTTGGGTTGACTAGGTGGTCCTTCTTTTAGCGGGATCGCTGGTCCTCCTTTGGTCGATTAGCTGGTCTTCCTTTGGTTGATTAGGTGGTCCGCCTTTGGTAGATTCCGGATGTTGGCAAAAGTCTGTGAACAGAATGCTCCTCGACTGTGGTTTGTCGTGCCCTTTTATACCGGCTTCCCCGCTCTTCTTTCCTTTCTGTCGGTATAGCAGGGTATTACTATATCTGCTAGTCGTCCTGTAGCCCATCTCCTGTAGCCCATTTATCCCATTAATTTCCTCTTCTTGGTTATCGTGATTTAGCGCGTTCCTTTTAGATGGTTCTTCATACGTTACTTGAGACTATAGTATTACTGCTTGGTAGTATAACTATAGTTCGAGTAACGGTAGTTGGTCTTTATATGTGTGCGTGCTGTGTGGTATGGATCTCTGTGTTTGTGTGTGTGTGGGTCTTGTTTAAGCTAGTCATTTTAGGCGGTATATTTAATTATAAGACGAGTATGTCGTCTTATTATATTTCTCACAAATAAAGCAATATTTGTATTTCACTATGCATATATCTCTATGTACAAATTTGACGATTCATGTAATTCCAAACAGCAATATTACATCCACGGAGGTAGCACGAGAAAGTCAGAACAAAAAGAAAGATTCGATAAGAAAGACGGGACAAAAAGAATCAACAATGAGAAAGTCAGAACAAACGGGAACGGTAGAGAGATAGTAGCTACTGCTACGAATACCAGCACAAAAAAAACGAGCAGACAACGGTTTTATACGTAATAAATCAATATTTATTTTTTAACCTATTGTACACAGTAAATACGATATATTACATTATACAAAAAGATTATTTTTAAATACCGCGGATTCAACCGTAAAACTATATACTCGTACTTTCTTGTGTTATACTAATTAGAGTATTTCACAATAGCCATACGGTACATTAGACTACTTCCCGTGCAGCTTTCGCTTCGTGTTAACAGGTTCGCATGATTTCGTTTCTTTACGAGTTACTACCTGATGAAATTCCGTGCGTCGAATAACGTCGAATTTTAAAAGAATAGGTACGCTCCTAGCTCCTGTCACGAAGGATCGTAATGCGTTATAATTTACGTGACGGCTATTCGCAAAGTTTACCGTGATACCCTTTACTTTACATTTTTCAATAATCGTACCGTCGGGTTTACGAACAAGGTATGCGTATAATTTTGGTCCTCCGGATACGACCGAACTCATATAACTACCAGGCCCGTATTCGCTTAATTCATCCGTGAGATCCCCCAGAAATTGACCGATTGGCGGCTCATACTCGCTGCCACTGGGGCAACTCACGTAAATACAGGAGTCCGTATCGCAGTACAATATTCGTCGCCCGAGCCCCTCAAGTTAAATGTATAGCTTTAGACGTGCCGTGCCGTCGTGTATGCTGCAATCACGGCGTTTGATGTCGGGGATGGTTGGATAGCATCGCGGTTGCTCACATAGTTCACTTACATGATCTTGTGGTTTACCGGTAGCATTGCCGTCACCTCAATCTCCGGACTCGTTAGTAAATTCATTATCTCCGAGCGCGTGAAAATGATAACGGTTTTCGTGAGATTCTCGCGTTGACCAAACTTTCCCCAGCATGAATCAAGAGCCAATTTTGCGAGCAAACGTAAACCCGGATTTGACTAGAAAGCACTTCGCTCGAGATATACTACACCCTCAGACTCCTTGTACAACGCTATAAAATGTGCTATAGCTTCCTCGTCATCGTTACACCCTGCTGGCGGTCCACTCGCCTCCTGTTTTATTTTTAGGAATGTATCGGCAAAATGACTGCCTCGTCACGCTGTCGAGTCATACTGCGTAACATCGTATTGCCAAATTTGATCGATACGCGTCACCTTATATCCGAGCGACACAGCTGTTCTCAACTCGTCCACGATCCATGTGCTGTCAACGCTCGCTTAGTCGTGTCATCGTGTGTGCAGCCCGCGGATGTGTCCATATCTGTATACGTTCTACACAGGGGGAACAGTAGTTTCCCATGCATGCAAACAGGCAGTACGGGGATATACAAATCGCGCGGTGCTACTACAGTACACTTCAAGAGACCCTCGACGACACGTAGATCGTTTTCAAGTCCTACGAGTTCTCGACACTCTTTTATTTTTTATTTTTTACACACCCATGCATACAGCGAGCATACGTCCACATAGCGTATCTGCTCCCCATTCTCGACGTCGTACAAGCTTATAAAGATTTCCGCTCGACCGCCAAAGAATGCATCGCGTGGTTCGAGAGGCGCCTGCTTGACCATGGCGTGATTTTTTACTCATAACAATATTTCCTTGTTATTCTTGAGTAATCTATCAAAATCGCATTCCCATATTTCGGTTAAAGTGAACCCTTTCCATCTGATTCGCCCAGAAATAAGAACGGTACGCTCGTATCGCTCATCCATTGTATCACCGAATTTAGTTCAAACATCTCTATTCACGCGATAACATCGCGGACATCCATGCCAAAAGCAGCCGTGAAATTAAAGAACGTGATGGAGCCCCGCATCCATGTAGTATCCATCGACAGCCGGTAGGTCGGCCCGAGGGCGATATTCTCTCATGCGTCAAGCATGAGCGATAACGCAGTTGCGCTCACGCTCGAGCCATATGGCGGCCTTGCGCGACTGCATATCGCCCCAGCGGTACCCCCGTGGTTGTAACACCGCAATGCGAGCTTTCTGTAGAAAATTCTTTCGAAATACTCTCATACATGCTGATACTATCGTGCATGCTTCTGTAAAGGCGTACACGCTTCCGCAACGTATAAGTAACTCACGAAAAGCTAAACACGCTCGTCTCAAAACCGTAACAACTGTACGACAATATTGCACAAATTGCGTCGCAAAATCAAATTTATAATCGATGCGACTCGATTCTTCCTCATACCATTTTAAAAATCGCTCGCGATCCGCTGAGAACATAGTATCAGGTGAAAAAAATGCAGAGCCGGCAGAAGACCTGTGTAATTCCGATAATCCCGTGTGTTGAAGAAATGGGGAAATGTACCTTTTGCTACCTCATTAGCGAAACCGAAGGCTTTAGGTAAAGCGCTAAGAGCCATGGGTTAGACTATCAAGAAAACCGGCATCGCCAATCTTCATCGAGACAATCTTCGTACCATTCATAATCAGAGAGGGCAACTGAGTTTTTTGCACTTCGATTATATACCGTAGAATAAATTGTGCGTCAAAACCTCTTGCATTATCAGCAACACAGATGGTATTTTTAAATTTTTGCGATAATGCCAATTTCTCGAACTCCCCAACAGGATCATCGATAAACACGAATTCACGTTTACCACAGTCAGCACAATCAGTCTCTATATCTGTGATATCCCGACATGTCATACATACGCATTGTGTAACACATAAATTCGGCTCGTGAATTCGTGTCGATTTATCATCGTGCAATTATTTGTGTTGTTGCGTCTCAAAATCATAAAACAAAAATCCCGTGGAGGGCTTGTCCTTCCCCTTTGGCGCCTCTGGTTTCTTAAGAGGTGCTATCAAACACGCATGCGTAGTCGGTCGAGTTTGCCTGCATGTAATACAAAACGATATACCACATACATGCATCTTTTTATCTGTGGTTTTAATCATACGCGAGCCACCTCTACAGATTATCAATGCTTTACAGACGCTGTGCCGTCTATATTTATGAGACGTAATATCCGCGGAGCCCTCACCCTTGTGATGAGTGAGGCAAAAAGCACCAAAGAACGAACGATTACAGTCTGTGCAATACTCAGGCTGAGAGTCTCTTTGCCGTTGCAATAAGTGGATTTACATCGAGCACATTGATAGCAACAGCGATGCTCGAGTACTCGAATATACTTGGAATTACATTGTGCGCAGAACCCCCGACTACCTAGCGCACCAGCGAGATTTTATATTGGCTGGTTGTGATGAGAGCGTTCGTAACAGAGAATAAAGAGTGTATGATTAATTTTACATATTGCAGAGAGTACGAATTTTGAATTCCGAATGTGAGAAATTAATAAACATCGCTATACCCTCGTGAACCAAGTACTCCTGAAAGAGTTGAATCTCGCGCAAACCGCACTCTCTAGTCGGTGTCGTTACCCCTGCATTACGCGTGAGCTCTATCGCTGCTGCATATTGCGCTCCTCGAAGCCCGTTCCTAATTTGACACCATCGTTTGTGTAGCTCGCCCGTACGAATTTGACCGCGTTCGGCAAGCGCCCGGGCTGTGACAAGGGATCGCTGTAGACACAACTTATCGCTATTATTATGCGTAAAATTGAATTTTTTGCTATAGACTCGTGTGTAAGCCTGGTGCCAACACCGGCGCCTTCGACGCCTCGTACTATACATGTCGTCATTCTACATGTACTAGCGTCTTTTGAAAATTCGTGCGCGTTCCACCAGGTTTATAAATATGAAACCGGAATTTGCCCATAGATGGCCCTAGCTGTCAATGTAGTTACCGTCAAACCACGTCATTGGCGCCGTTTCCTTGTTGACATCTCTGACAAAGATTTTCAACTCACAACATTACAAGTTTCATACAACAGCATAGTTTGTAGTAGCGTTGAACATGTCGAATTTTTTAACTGGAAACTATAATTTGCGGACAGTATTGATTTTCTATTACCAATGGAAGAAAACTGCTGCAGAATCGCATCGAATGCTTGTCGAAGCTTATGGTGAGCATGCTCTTGGTTAATCACAGCCCTTTAAGTGGTTTAAAAAATTCAAAAGTGGCGATTTTGACGTGAGAAACGAAAAAAGTGGAAGACCACCAAAAAAGTTTAAAGAAAGCAAATTGCGAGCATTGTTGGATGAGGATGACGCTCGAACGCAACAACACGCACGGATCAATAAAATGTGACACAAGAAGTCGTCTCCATACGTTTGAAAGCCATGGGAAAGATCATGAAGATGGGAATATGGGTTCCACATGAATTGAATAAAAGACAGCAGGAAAACCGAAAAACCACTTGCGAAATGCTGCTCGCCAGGTACAAAAGAAAGTCATTTCTCCATCGAATTGTGACTGGCGATGAAAAGTGGATATATTTTGAGAATCCTAAGCGTAAAAGATCATGGGTAACTCCAGGCGAACCATCGACATGGACTGCAAGGCCAAATCGCTATGGATGGAAGACAATGCTCTGTGTTTGGTGGGATCAGAAGGGTGTGATCTATTATGAGCTGCTAAAACCTGGCGAAACCGTTAATACTGAACGCTACCGACAACAAATGATCGATTTGAATCAAGCTTTGCGTGAAAAACAACCAGAATATCAAAAAAGGCAATACAAAGTGATTTTGCTTCATGATAATGCACCATCACACACAGCAAAACTGGTTAAGGAAACGATTGAGGCGTTTAGTTGGGAAATACTTACGCATGCGGCTTACTTACCAGACTTGGCTCCGTCCGATTATTACTTATTTGCATCGATGGGACACGCACTTGCTGAGCAGCGCTTTACTTCTTACGAAAATGTACGAAAATGGCTCGATGACTGGTTTGCCTCAAAAGAGCAACAGTTTTTTTGGCGTAGCATCCACAAATTGTCAGACAGGTGGGGAAAATGTATAGCTAGCGATGGGCAATACTTCGAATAAAATATTTTTTATCATTTTCATACAATAAAGGTGTATTTTCTATACAAAAATTCCGGTTTCATATTTATAGACCTGGTAAGCTACACTAATAATTTGTCGCCATATATAATCAGGAACGATATCACGAGCTAATCGATTTGACAAGTATGCAGGACCTTGCGCGAAAGACGGCACGCTCAGAGTCATACCCACATAATCATATCCTTCACACGATTCTGTAAGACGTGTAAATATATACTATGTGAATACATTGTGTTACGTAAGAATTGCGAACTTATATTTGCTTCTAGTCCTTGAATCCGTCGACTGCACCCGAGAACCGCAGACGCATTTCGTAAACCAACTCGATTGTCGGCGAAAAACGTTTGGGTCCGACTCGTATCCTGTTTTTTCATTTTTACTATTATTATCCCCGTAATTTTTTTGAAGTAAAACTTTTTTACGCACGCTTGACTTGGGGAGTAAGCTGGTGAATGCGTGACGAGAGCGTTACGAAAAGTGTGATCGGGCGAGGCGAACGAAAGTTGAGAGAGAGATATAAGTTAGTGAAGATAGAAAGAGAGAGAGTTACGTTTCGTATATTACGGTAGGGGCAAGAGAGAGAGGTGCGAGCACACATTTTCTTTCTCTCTTTCTCTCATAGCCAGTTACGTTTCGTATATCTAAGACACAGTGCAGGCCTATTGTCTGTATCACACTGTAGGAGCAAGAGAGAGCAGTGCGCGCGCACATTTTCTTTCTCTCTTCCTCTCATAGCCAGTGCATGAAATATATATATATATATATATCTCTCTGTCAGTAGTTTGTTTGCGAGTTTGCTAGCGTTACGCGAACGGTGATTTCTTGATTTTTCGTAATTTCATTTCGTTCTTGAACAATTTTATAAATTAATATTTTGTTCAATACTATTCTACGTTTGAAGTGAATAAAATTGTAAATTCATTTTAAAGTTCATATTTTGTGAATTTTCGGGTGAATAATAACAAATTATGGCAGGAAGCGATGCTCCAGGACCATCACTAAGAAGAAATTACGTACGGAAATTGTGCATAAAAAGTGTGTGACAACATATTCAAGGCAAGATTTTAAACCTAGTGAGACCCAATCAACTAATAATGAATCACGAAGGTGAGTGCGTATCTCATACTAGTTGCTGGCGTCATATCGTCATATGCAGCGTTCCTTTTTCCTTGTCTATTTTCTCCCTCTACTAATACGCGGCATTCTACTCTCGACATTGGGGCGCGTTTGATTCTCTGTCCTTTTCTTGTCTCTCTCTCTCTCTCTTTCTCCTTGTTACTCTTCCGTATTTCGGCCTCGCGTTTCTACAATTTACTTCAGCAAATTTTTAAGATAGGATAACATAAAATTTAACTAGTACGTAGATAATAAAATAATTATTAATTGTAGAGATTCACCATTACAAATAATTGGTGACATCGTGATTGAACATGACAATAATCAAATGGAAGTTGATGATGAAAATCCCACTATAGATCATGTACAAAAACCGAGACAAATTATTGGAGTTAGGTAAATTAATTTTTATTTTATTATTTTTATAATCATTCATGACTCTAATAATAATTTACTAAATTTTCCAAACTAAAATGATGAAATTATAGGTTGAATAAAGCGCCAAAAACTTCTGCAGAACGTGGTCGAGAATTCAGAGCACGAAAAGCACTGCTTAAACAACAAAGTAAGCAACAACAGGAATCTGATGCAATAGTTGAAATTGCTACAGAAGATATTCGAAATGCTGGTCCATCAGAAGACAATCAAGTCCCTGGACCCTCTGAAATAAGGACAATAGGAAAAAGAGCAAAGTCTGCAGAGGCAATACGGCGATGGAGAGAGAAAAAAAAGGCGTTAGTGAGTCATCGAAAAAACAGGCGAAAACTGCAGCTCAACGCATGCGAGAATACCGGGAGAGAAAAAAATTTTTAATATTAATTTATATTTATTTATAAAACTTATGCCATTGAAGGCTCGAAAATTCTTATTTGCATTTTCTTACTTAGAGCAAAGAAAATACTGTTGAAGCAGCAAAGTGATCAAGATTTAGATGCTATAGTCAGCACATCATCATCACAAGTAAATCAAAGGGCTGGTCCATCAACAATAAACAGCATATCCGCAGAGCTAACTAGAAGAGGGAATTCACAATCACAGCAACAAATTGGAACATCAGAACGTACGCGAGAATATCGTGAGAGAAGAAATGATAACATCAACATCGAATCGTAATTATTATTGCAATTATATATGTTGTGTTGGTGATAAAAACATTTTAGGCTCATATTTTATGTTTAAATATATATCTTTCTCTGTTCATAGTAATAATCCGTCGGGAAATAATGAAGAACAATCAGACCTCCGTGATTCAACTTTGACTTTGAAGTACGACGACATTACAAAACATAAAAAGGCTCATGAAAATTTCGATCGAAAATTCCGGAAAAATCCATTTGGTTATTCATGTACAGTCTGCAATAGATTGTGGTTTAAAAATGACTTAAAAAAGGCATCGGACAATTATGAAGATCTGTTAAAGAAAATAATGGTAAGAAATAATATTATTTTGAAATAATATCGAAGTATGCACATACTTTATCACTATGAAGAAATTGACAAACATAAATTTTATACTTTCCAGGATATCAACAACATTAACGATGCAATGATTTGTTCGACTTGTAAAGTTGCTCTTGACAAACAAAATATTCCAATATTGTCAACGTACAATGGATTTAAATATCCAAAAATTCCTGCACATTTACCGAAACTTGACTTAGTTTCGGAAAGATTAATTTCTCCTCGTCTCCCATTTATGCAGATACGAAGACTACGGCATGTTCATGGGCAATTTGGTATATACGGTCAGATTATCAATGTGCCAATATTTGTGGATACAATGGTGAATCAACTTCCAAGAGATATCAGCGATGATCATTGCATCTACGTTCATATCAAAAGGAAACGAATTTACAAGTCGAGCTATTTACAAGGATTAATTACTAAGAAAAATATTAAGACATGGTTACAATATTTGGTAAACACGCCTCTTTATACTCACTACAATATCACAATTAATCGTGGATTCCTCAGTGATGATGATGAAGAAACTCAACTAATAGGTAACATAGATGAAGTCAGTGAAGATATTCCCATCGAGGAGAGTCTTACAGCTCAGCAACATACTCTTCTGTGGAACGACAAAAAATATTTAAGAATCGCACCTGGAGAATACAAAATTCCTCGTAGTTTATTATTTGATGAACACGCGGAAGAATTGTCATTTCCAACTATTTATTTGGGACAATTTAGAACATTTAAAGACAGTGAATTGCGTCGTACTGACCGTCGAGCAATTACTCCGTACCATTTGTTGTATATCGCTGTGAAGATTATGAGACTGCGGATTCGAGACTGTTTGACTGTGGCATTTAAGCATATTGGTCCTAATACCAACATAACAAGAGAACAAATCCAATCTGAAGAGTACATCAACAATTGTATTGAATCGAATCTTGCTTTCCTACGTTCAATACCAAATTCAACTTGGTATTGGGTACAAAGAAAAAAAGATCTTTTCGCGATGATTCGACAGAAAGGCAGACCAACAGCTTTCATGACACTTAGCGCCAATGAAATAGGATGGACGGAGCTGATACAGTTGTTGTATAAATTGGCGAACAATGGAGCGGACATTTCAGAGCGTGTTGCGTGGGAACTAAGTTTCATTGAAAAAAAGCACACTTGTCAATGAAGATGCTGTGACTTGCGCCATCTACTTCAATAAATTGGTTAATGTATTGCTCACAATATTACAATCCAAAGAATGTAGTCCTTTCGGTCGCTATAGAGTTGTTGAATACTTTAAACGGAAGTCCACATGCACATATATTACTGTGGCTTGAAAATGCTCCAGATAATATGATTGATGAAAATAACAGTGAAGTAATACATTTAATCGACAGTTTAGTATCAGTTTCAGCATCTCAAGCATCAGGAAATATCAAATTACAAACTCATAAACACACATTCACATGCTATAAGAAGATTGTTGCTAATAAACCACAAAAATGCAGATTTGAAGCACCTTTTATGCCATGTCGCAAAACATTGAATCTTACACCGATGCGAAAAACAGACGAACATTTTCAACGATATGCTAAGAGATATGCTGAAATCAGATCCAATTTAGGAAGTACAGATTACAATAATATTGATGACTTTTACGCAAAAAATAATATTCAATCGGACGATGAATACCGCAACATACTTCGTGCTGGAATTACGAGACCAAAAATCTATACTATAATTCTTAAAGTGTGGATTTCCGTCCCTTAAACTCCTCCTAAACGGAGCGTGCTAGGAAGGTGATCTTGGATATTTTGGAAAGGTCTCCTGATTTCTAGGTCAACGCAACTATTTTCAGCTCTTAAAGTTGAGTCCTTAAGGAGTTACGGACATTTGAATTTTCTAAGAGTATTATTGAATTTTGACGTTTAATTTTAATTTTCAAAAAAGCAAAGTTATTTTTTGTAGTAAGTATAGCTTGCGCTTTTTAAAAAAAGAAAAGGTTGCTATGATACGGTGAACGGAAATTTTGTTTTTCTTTGACATGAATTTTCAAATGCAATTTACATTTTAGTGAAGCAGTAAACCGTCAAGTCATTAAAAATAAAATAAGAAAAAACGAAAAATGCCCAGAAAGCGACGTGCCGTATTTAATCCAACCCGTATTGATACGAAAAAGAAAAAAGTATCAAGCGAAAATGCTTCAGAAGCTCTGAAAGAAAAAGAGCTTGAAGCAGACAGACGTAGAAAACAAACCTCATTTCAAAACGAAACTATTGAAGAAAAATCCGACCGTCTTAAAGCAAATAGACAAAGGAAGATAAAGTCACGGCAAATCGAAACACCTGATGTAACTCATGTCCGCCTACAAATGAAAAGGGAGCGACAAAGAAAATTGAGAGCTAACAACTGGCTTAACCTGAAAAAAGAAGCATTTCATTATGATCCGTCATTGGAATACATGAATTTTCCGGAAGTTCTTATTGGTAAGATGGACAATAAGTGTAATTTCTGTGGAGCACTCAAATTTAAAGGAGAAACACCCGGTTTATGTTGTTCCAACGGAAAAGTCAAGTTGCCCAACTACGAAAAGTTACAGAGCCATTAAACAGTCTGATGAATGGTGATCATCAAAAATCAAAGGAGTTTCTCAATCTTATACGGAAATACAATTCAAGCTTTCAAATGACTTCTTTTGGTACATCCGTGCCAATGAATAAAAACAAAGGGTTCATGCCAACTTTCTCCATACAAGGCCAAGTGTATCACAAAGGCGGTTCACTTCTTCCGCTGTCTCACGAAGATGCGAAATTCCTATAGATTTACTTTTTGGGTGATGAAGAAGCAGAAGCTCAACGTCGTTGCTCCATTATACCTGGGATCGATAAAAAATTAATCATATCACTTCAGAAGATGTTACATGAACACAATCACTACATGAGGACATTATAACTGCATTAGACGAAAATATACTGTAACGGTATTTCTACGTAATCATTAAATTTTATTTTTCTGAGGGGAAGAATTCGGGCTCGAACACGAAGATAATTAATTAGAGACTTCTATAGGAGGTATAAGTAGGATTTATTTGACAATTATCATAGAATTCTGCGGTGTTTAGCTTTTTGGCGCTTTTAGCCGTACAATTTATTTGTGGTGTTTAATTGCTCTGAAGGTTCCACGCTCTTCTTTACCCGTGGTGTTATCGGATTCCGACTTCTGCGCTGAGCGGTGGATATTCCAACTAGGCAGTATCGAGCTCAGCCGTCTTGATCTTTTTCCCGCCTGGCTGCTGACGCGCGGTCTGCTGGGCTTGATACGCTGTTGCTGGCGCGTCGGTCAGCTGGCATGGACGCGGGGTCTATGTCCGTGTCCGCGTTCTTTCGTAATTTAGTAAAAATACTTGGTTTTCCGTGTTATTCCGCGTTCGGGCTTCTCGTTTGTGATAGCCGTGCCGTCCCGCGTGATTTCAGTATGTTTTCTAATTGCGATAGTGATCCCGGTACGCGAATAATGGACTTTGCGCTTTGAACGATGACAGTTTTTCGTCTCGCAAATTTTGTAGTGACCCTTAATTATTTATTATCAATAAATGATCAGCTCTCTCAAGGAATCCTCAATGTTGTACGTAGACGTTCCTGCTGTTCTTCTCTCTTCGTGAGTCTAGTCTTTTAATATCTCTTTCTCTTATCCTCTCTATGTCTGTTGAGTGGTGTCGTTCTCATGCGACGCGCTTGACAATGCTGGCAAAATTGTTTCCCTCCAAATTGTTTTTCTAATTATTTTAAAATTCTAAATCAAATTGCTATGGGTCGGGCTTACAAGTGCCTTCCTTATCCTATTTATAAATTAATTTTCCTAGCTGTGTTTCAAAATCTCACTCCAAAAGTCTCTCCTTTCTAGAGGCGGTGATTTAACACGAATTCCAATCGACCGTACCCTGTCCTTGTGTTATAATTTTTCTAGCTGCTGTTTGTCATTGTATTTCTTTTTCTGTGTTAATCTACCTTTTACCCTTTCTCCAAGTGTTTAAGTTGGAAACCTATCGGTACCACAAGCGAGTCTTTCAAATGTGTCGACGCGCTACGTTCACAATACTTCTTATAACTATCTGGACTTATTTCTAATTATTCTACCTAAACTTTCTTATACTATTTTCTTAGTTCTCCTAAAATAAACCTTAATTGTTTATTATAACGCCACTAACTTTCTTTTCTTAGTCTGTTTTCTTTAGAATATTTCCTGTTTTTCCTCACACGGTTTAATACTGTCCGCTCTTAATCTTTATATTAGTCCTTGCACTCACGTGTACTGTGTTTTCTATTTGGCAATATTCTAATCAATTTATAGGGCCAACTCACACCCTTTCCCGTTAAACTCCTGAGATTTAATAACAAATTCTTGAATCTTGGTAGAAATTTTTACTATTGTGCACCAGCGAGTCTGACTTGGTTGGCGGTTTTAACAGAATAGAGAGCTCCTCTCTGTTTGAAGCTGCCTTATATACTCTTTTCGTCTTTTCCCACTCTCTTACTCTAACTCTTCTTCTTATCATAGCTAATGTGATTTCTTTTGTTTCAGCTTGCCCCGCCACCGTGCCCCTACGGCCCCTCACTGCTCGAGCGAGGCCAGCCGGTCGCCGACCCGCTGTTTTTCGGCAGTGAGGGAATTCAGGATCCATCCTGTTTCGCGGTATCGCCTAGACTTCTCTGCGAATTTATCATTCCTTACTTCTTACTTTTCTTATTTTCTATATGTACTATTTTCTGGATGTGCAAATAAATGGTTTTATTTGCAGTGATTTGTGTTTTATTTTATTTTTCTATTTTTCTTTATCCTTTTCAGGTCGTGACTACGTCACAATACAAGATGACATGAAAATGGTGATCAAACCAACAGTTAATGAAGTTGCCATTATCATTGCTGGAAATGACTTCGAAAACAGAGATATTGTCTTGAAGATGAGAAGCAATGAGCTTAAGAGAATCAGCGAAACGCACATATCTTATGATGCACTGCAATATCCGCTCATGTTTCCAAGAGGAGAAGACGGTTATGCAATAAACATTAGCCAAGTTATTCCCGGAACAAATAATACTGTCAGCAAAACTATATCAGCCATGTCTTACTACTCTTACCGTTTAATGGTGAGGCAAAATCAAATAAATCATGTTCTACTCTACCGGCAACTACTTCATCAGTATCTGGTGGATATGTATGCGAAAATGGAACATGAACGGCTGCTCTACATTCGCCTCAACCAAAAGAAACTTCGTGTCGATGAGTATATTCACTTAAAGGCTGCAGTAGCAAATGATGGAGTTGCTACAAATCACGGAAAGCTGGTGATACTTCCTTCAACATACACTGGGGGAGCACGAAATATGCACGAATATGCCCAAGACGCAATTACATACGTTCGACATGGAGGTAAGCCATCTCTATCTTTATTACTTACACATTCAATCCGAATCGCCAGGAAATGCAGGAAAATGTAATTAACGGCCAATTAAGAACGGACCGTCACGATTTGGTTGCAAGAATTTTCCGACAAAAGGTAATTAAATTTGTAGATACAATTATTGAAGGTGAAGTCTTCGGAACCGTCAAGTACTGGCTTTACTCAATTGAATAGCAAAAGAGAGGTCTGCCACACGCTCATATTTTAATATGGTTATTGAAAGAATTAATTCCAAATCAAATCGATCAACTTATCTCAACTGAAATCCCCAACCCACTTACCGATAAAAACCTATACGATATCGTTATGAAAAACATGGTGCACGGTCCGTGCGGTTCGTTGAATCCAAAGTCACCATGCATGAAGGATGGAAAGTGCACAAAGATGTTTCCGCGACCACTGATAAGCGAAACGCAAACAGCGACTGATGGTTGTCCGCTCTACCGTCGCCGTAAGCCTGAAGATGGTGGATTTACAGCATGGTCAGGGCGTGAAACTCAAGAAGTTGAGCTTGACAATAGATGGATTGTCCCCTACAGTCCATTACTTTTGAAGATGTTTGATGCCCATATTAACGTTGAGTGTTGCAACTCAGTGTAATCGATCAAGTACATTCTCAAATATGTACACAAGGGCTCTGATCAAGGTGTATTTACCGCTCAATCGTCTAACAATGGTGTGGATGAAATTGCTGAATATCAAGCAGGCCGGTATATAAGTGGTAATGAAGCTGCGTGGCGTATTTTTGGATTTCCAATTCACGAACGCTACCCAACTGTGATGCACCTTGATGTACATTTGGAGAATGGCCAGAGAGTTTACTTTAATGAAAACAATCTAGAAGACCGCCTAGCAAATCCACCAAAAACTACTTTAACAGAATTCTTTGATCTGTGCAAAAGAGACGACTTTGCAAAGACATTGCTATATTTTGAAGTGCCGAAATATTTTACGTGGGACAAATCGAAGAAAGTGTTCAATCGTCGCAAACAAGGCTCAATTGTAGAAGGACATGGCGGCGTCCGTTCTGGTGACGCACTTGGTTGCGTCTATACAGTCCATTTGAGGAACTTAGAATGTTACTACATACGAATGCTTCTTCATAAGATCAAGGGACCTACAAGTTTGAATGATTTACGGGCCACAAATGGAGATTTATGTGAGACATATCACGCTGCATGTTTGGCTATGGGGCTCTTAGAGAATGACAACCAGTGGGATGAGTCATTGAACGAAGCGAAAGAATCAGATTCACCTTAAAAAATTCGAACTCTTTTTGCTATCTTACTCCCATGCTGCGAGGTGTCCAATCCAAAAGCTCTGTGGGAAAAATACAAGGACTGCATGTCTGAAGATATTCTGCGACGTCTGCAATGAGAAAATCCCAATCTAAACTTAGATTTCACAGATGAAATCTACAACGAAGCACTGATAATGATCGAAGACAAAGTTATTGATATGTCAGGAAAACTTTTATCATTATTTGGAATTCCAAGCCCATCGCGTAAAACAACAGACAGCTTGAATAGAGAGATGTTGCGTGAGCTTTCATATGACACTGACAAAATGAACAGATACGTCGAAATAAATGAACCACTTATGAATGCAGAGCAACGAGAAATTTATAATGAAATCTTTCAGCGTTTGGTTGACAAAAAAGGTGGCATCATTTTCATAGATGCACCTGGCGGAACTGGCAAAACTTTCCTTATCAACTTAATACTTGCTAGAATCAGAGGAGAAAAGAAAATTGCACTCGCAATGGCCTCTTCAGGCATCGCTTCTACCCTGATGGCTGGCGGTCGGACAGCTCATGATACACTATCGCTTCCAATTGACCTCATACACAAGGAGACGCCAGAATGCGGAATTAAGAAAGAAACTGGAAAAGCGGAGGTATTAAAAGAATGTAAGGCGATTTTATGGGATGAAGTAGCAATGATGCATAAACATGGGTTGGAAGCTTTAAATCGATCACTGCAAGACATTCGCGAAAATAATAACATTATGGGTGGATTGTTAGTTATCCTTGCTGGAGATTTTCGTCAAACACTGCCAGTCATTCCTAGAGGTAACATGTACGACAAGATAAAAGTCTGTATCAAATCATCGCAACTGTGGAGATTTGTAAAAAACATAAAGCTTAAAGCAAACATGCGGGTAAAACAATCAAATGGATTCGACTCACTGCAATTTTCCAGGTATCTGCTGAGTGTTGGCAACGGAAAAGAAGAATTGGATGTGGAAACTGGAAAAATCAAATTAAATAAAGATTTTTGCAACACATGTCAAAACATAAAAATTCTGATTGACCACGTGTATCCAAATCTAACACAACACATTGTAGATCACGGTTGGCTTCAAGAACGAGCAATACTTGCACCAATTAATGCTAAAGTCAACGAAATCAATTTCACCATTCAAGAAATGATTCCAGTTGAATCGAAGTCATTTTACTCAATTGACAAGATGGTAGACGAACAAGAGGCCACCAGTTATCCAGTTGAGTTCTTAAATACGCTCAATCCAAGTGGCATACCACAACATAAAATCACACTCTAGATTGGAAGCCCTATTATGTTGTTAAGGAATTTGGATCCTCCAAAACTATGCAATGGAACGCGTTTGGTTGTGAAGGCGATGAACACGTATATAATTGAGGCAACAATTTTGGTTGGACAATATAAAAGGGAAAATGTGTTTATTCCCAGAATTCCAATTATTCCCAATGATCTACCTTTTCAATTCAAACGCCTTCAGTTCCCGATTCGTCTTGCGTTCGCTATAACGATCAATAAATCCCAAGGGCAGTCACTCAATGTGGTAGGAATTGATTTAAGGGATGAATGCTTCAGTCATGGACAATTATACGTAGCAATGTCACGGGCGGAGACACCGAAAAACTTATATGTGCTGCTAGATGAAAATAAGTCAAAAAAAAATATTGTTTATACACAGGTGTTGAAGGATTGACTTTGGTAAACTAAACTTCAATGATAATGTTTAAACGTTTATTAAATACAAATTCTATTTGAAAATCATAGCTTTTGGTTTTATTTAAGGTAACGATACTAAAAATAAACCTGGGCGAAGCCGGGTACGATACTAGTATTTTATAAACGCAGTCCCACAGAAAAATGGCATAATCCATTCAACCCCTTTGTTTTCAATATTCTGAGGTCGAACATGGATTTCCAAATTATCACTGAGGAGTATTCCTGTGCTGCCTACGTTGTTGAGTATGTAAACAAAACTAATCGAGGTGTTAATAACTTACAACGGAAAATTATAGAAGTAATGAATGAACATCCCGAGTTCGATATAGTGGATATTACGAGAAAAATGAGTGTAGATATGTTGAATAGTGTAGAGATGAGTAGTCAAGAGGCCGCTTGGTATCTGCTCAGAGAGCCAATGTCAAAGAGCTCAGTTGTTGTCATTTATATAAATACCGTGTGGCCAATGGAACGACAAAGGATTCGAAAGACCCAAAAAGAATTGAGTGAACTTGATGAAAATTCCACAGATATTTGGAAGGAAGATTGGTTCGATAAATATCAACGACGACCCGATGAATTGAGTAACATCACTCTACCACAATTCGTTTCTAAATATTATCAAAAAAAAAGTGGTGTTTACGCTGAGAGAATAGTGCCCAAAGTTATTCGATTTCGAAATTATGATATTGCACAAGATTACAATGAATATAGACGAGAAATGGTTACGTTACACATTCCATTTAGAAATGAAGATGCTGAAATTTTAGCTGAAATGAAATTTATCAATATCTACGATGAAAATGAAGTACTAATTTTGGAAAGAAGAAAAGAATTTGAATCAAATTTAGACATCGAGAAAACGATTGAAATCTGTCGACAATTGTGCCGTGAAGACGGGAATCCAGACGATGATGAAACTGAAATTCAAGATGTTGCGAATCGCTTTCCAGAGCCCAATCCTTTCCAACAATTGTATCGTAATCCAAATGCAGACGTTAATATGGATCTTCACTTAGCAACATTGAGTAAGTTAGGTGTTATTGCGAAGAAGAAAGAAAATATTATGGAACTAGATCAATTCTGTCAACTAATGAGATCTGCAAATGAAAAACAAAAAGAATTCCTTCTTTATGTCATCGACCACGTCCTTTCTTCAAATTCATCACCACTACAAGTATTCTTTACTGGACCTGCTGGATGTGGAAAAATTTTCACCATAAAACTTTAATGGAAATATACAATAGATATTCAGATAATGATGGATATTGCAATGCATACATCACATGTGCATCCATTGGCAAGGCTGCAGTTGCTATCGACGGATCGACCGTACACACTGCGTTGAAAATATCGCTATCAAAACTTCTTCCATTATCAACTGAGACGGCAAATCAATATCGTACGTTCAGATATGTAAAAGTCTTGATCATAGATGAAGTGAGCATGATTGGTGCAGAATTATTAGCTCAAATTGATGCTACAATAAAACAAATAACAGGGAATTTTGAAACGAATTTCGGTGGATGATTTTCATTGGTGATTTACGGCAACTGCCACCTGTTCGCGCCACACCGGTATATAAACAGCCAAAACAGCGTATGGCAGGACCAGTACTATGGCGAGGATTAAAATTTTACCAATTGACAGAAGTCATGTGACAAAGTAATGCAATATTTTCATCATTACTCACGAAAATCGGTAATGGCACGATATTAACAGATGACGAATTAGCAATTATTGAATCGCGATTCTTTACAAAGGATCAATCATGTCCACATGGAATTCGTCTCTTTCTTACTAATAATTCTGTCAATGAATACAATAATACGATACTGCAACGTGCAGATAATAAAATAGTATCAATAGCAGCAGATTTATTTTTTGGATGTCAAAGTACTGAACAGGAAGCTTTTGTCAAACAGAAATTACACAAAATGTCAGTTATCGATACTGGCGAGTAGTATGTGTACACCTTTGCTCTATCCCACTCCTATCCCCACTCTTTCCCCCACCACGCGGCTACCCCCACCACCTCACTTTTCCACCGCCGCGCTACCCACTCTGCTTGACCAGTGTCGGTAACGTGGAGATGGTAAAGTGAGGTGGTGTGGGTACCTTGGTGAACAAGGAAGAGTAGAGATAAAAGCAGGATGGAGCATAGTGTAACGGTATTTTATGTTACTTCACCCTAAAAGGGTTTTAGTTCGGACTCGAGCAGGGAGGAAATTAATGTAGGCTTCAATATTAGGTAAAAGTATGGTTTATTATACCTTATATAAATAAAACAGGTAAACGTGAAATTATTGGTGTGAGAATTTAACTACACTCCTTTTTCCTTAGTTTCGGTGTATTTTACAAAAAGAATTTAACCCGGGCTCACGCATGCCTATATAATCGCGTCCGCAAGAAGTAGGAGATTTTATTATGAATTATTAAAGTCGTACCTGTAGTAAAATGGTAGTGTAGTATCTACACATAGAGAGAGCTTGTTATCGTTACTATATCTATATCGCCTCTGTTATTATTCCTCGGTGTTCGGAGGTACCCTATCCTATATCTATAGCGAGTGGACTGTAGTGGGGACGGAGCTCTCACTCGACCTCCTCTGGCTATGCGATCTACTCGCTGGTCCCGCCGCTGTTCTGGTGGAGGCGTCCGCGCGGTGCATCGTTGGTGCATCAGCGCATCGGAAATGCCACAGGAGCGTCCCTAGCTACTTTTTAGGGGGTTTGTTCGTCCCTTATGGATTTAATACAAGTTTTTTCATACCACACTGGTTTCTGTGAGATCTCGTGGGCTTAGGTGTTCTGCTACTTGGATGACTGGTGCCTCCGTAGTCGACTTTGAAGATGTTCGTTTGTCCTGGTCCAGAGGTATCAGGCCTGGTCCTTGGAGTTGGTGCAATTTAAGGTGCTCCTCCTTGGATTGACTAGGCGGCCCTTCTTTAGCTGGATGGCTGGTCCTCTCTTTTGGTTAGTCAACTGGTCCTCCTTTGGTCGATTAGCTGGTCTTCCTTTGGTTGGTTAGCTGGTCCTCCTTTGGTAGATTCCGGATGTTAGCGAAAGTCTGTGAACAGAATGCTCCCCGACTGTGGTATGTCGGCTCCTTTTATACCGACTTCCCCGCTCTTCTTCCACATCTGCCGGTATAGCAGGGTATTACTATATCTTCTAGTCGTCCTGTAGCCCATCTCCTGTAGCCCATTTGGTCCCGTTAATACTCTCTTCTGGTTTATAATACTTTGGCGTGTTGCTTGTAGATGAGTCTTCAATGTATCTTGAGACTATAGTTATACTGCTTGGCAGTATAACTATATCTTGAGTAACGGTAGTTTGTTTATAAAGGGTGATTTTTTAAGAGCTTGAGAACTTTTTTTAAAAAAAAAACGCATAAAATTTGCAAAATCTCATCGGTTCTTTATTTGAAACGTTAGATTGGTCCATGACATTTACTTTTTGAAGATAATTTCATTTAAATGTTGACCGCGGCTGCGTCTTAGGTGGTCCATTCGGAAAGTCCGCTTTTTTATCGACAAATTTTGTTCAGCGATGAGGCTCATTTCTGGTTGAATGGCTACGTAAATAGGCAAAATTGCCGCATTTGGAGTGAAGAGCAACCAGAAGCCGTTCAAGAACTGCCCATGCATCCCGAAAAATGCACTGTTTGGTGTGGTTTGTACGCTGGTGGAATCATTGGACCGTATTTTTTCAAAGATGCTGTTGGACGCAACGTTACGGTGAATGGCGATCGCTATCGTTCGATGCTAACAAACTTTTTGTTGCCAAAAATGGAAGAACTGAACTTAGTTGACATGTGGTTTCAACAAGATGGCGCTACATGCCACACAGCTCGCGATTCTATGGCCATTTTGAGCGAAAACTTCGGAGAACAATTCATCTCAAGAAATGGCCCGGTAAGTTGGCCACCAAGATCATGCGATTTGACGCCTTTAGACTATTTTTTGTGGGGCTACGTCAAGTCTAAAGTCTACAGAAATAAGCCAGCAACTATTCCAGTTTTGGAAGACAACATTTCCGAAGAAATTCGGGCTATTCCGGCCGAAATGCTCGAAAAAGTTGCCCAAAATTGGACTTTCCGAATGGACCACCTAAGACGCAGCCGCGGTCAACATTTAAATGAAATTATCTTCAAAAAGTAAATGTCATGGACCAATCTAACGTTTCAAATAAAGAACCGATGAGATTTTGCAAATTTTATGCGTTTTTTTTTAAAAAAAAGTTCTCAAGCTCTTAAAAAATCACCCTTTATGTGTGCGTGCTGTGTGGTATGGATCTCTGAGTTGGTGTGTGTGAATCTAGTTTAGGCTCGTCGGTATATTAATTATAAGACGAGTATGTCGTCTTAATAGGTGTACACATACTTGGAATACATTTTTTAACTCACCCTTGTGTTGGCGGCATCTGCGACGACTCTCCAGGGTGACGGGCACACACACACATATGCACACACACATATGCGCACACACACACACACACACACACACACACACACACACACACACACACACACACACACACACACACACATTCTCTCTCTCTCTCTCTCACTCACTCACTCACACACGCGCTCATTCACTTACTCACTCACTCACTCACTCACTCGAAAACCACAGCTACGCGCCCGGATAATGCGAATTACCCGCACCCATGGAGCGCGGGCACCGTCAGGGGTACGCATGCGTATCCCGATCAGCGTATCATTACCGCGCGTTTCATCGATCCGATCTAGATTTCCGTCCTCGTCAATTAAATGATCGAGGCCGAATACCGTACATCTCACGAGCAACACAGGTAGTGCGCTAATCGGTGGCTCAGGGTGAAATAGCTGTTGCCAATCGACGTATATCGATTCATCGATATCGACAAGCAGCACCTCGCAGCACCCGTCATCATCCATGTCGATGATCTCCCCGCGCATAGCCCTTTGATGCCGCACAACGACACACGAGGCTCCCGCATATAACTCCTCAAATTTAAAAGCACTCCTGTCAGCAAATCCATCAATATATAAGCTCTCCAAATCGTCCTCTAGTCTTAGCCACGCAACACACATTAATTCCGTGCGCAGGAATATCGCGTTATCCCCCGCACCGCAAATCACCCGACACACAAAAGCCACGGCTAGCGCGAAGTTGTCGTACCGCGGATACATTTTTCTCGATTTAAACTTTCGTCGTGCACTGGTAAAGACAGACTGAATGCTCAGGATGAGGCTGGCGGTAATCACATCGTTTGAAGATAACAAACGCCCCTCTGAATCATAACTAGGTGTGCAGCGCTTTGAATGCAATATCAGGGTCGAAATGATAGCCATACAGGTCCTTGCGCGAAAGACGGTACGGTCAGAGTCATACCCACATAATCATGTCCTTCGCACGATTCTGTAAGGCGTGTGAGAACATCTCGTACACCTCCCTCGAACCATGTCAGATGATCGATACCGACCGGTGGCTGACGAAAATAAAAATCTGTCTTTCGACCCTGCATCCTAAAGCGTGGAAAATAGCGTCTCTGCTCGTTCTCGATACCGAAACGTTCTCCAGGAGGCAAAATATCACCACCCCGTGCAGCAATTCTTCCATCGCCAGTCTGTCCAGCTGCAAGCATAACTAAACCATTTATTAGAATTTTTATTTCATTTACTTTAAATTTTTGTTTGTCGCTAGCTATATACTATGCATATAATTCGTGTAACGTAAGAATTACAAACTTATATTTGCTTTTAATCCGCGAATCCGTCGACTGCACCCGGGAACCGCCGACGCATTTCGTAAACCAACTCGATTGTCGGCGGTCTTGGCACAGTGAATCGTGCAAAGCGAAAAACGTTTGGGTCCGTCTCGTTCCCTGTTTTTTCATTTTACTATTATTATTCGCGTAATTTTTTATTTTTGTCAGCGTAGTTGTATTATTAAAAGCTTACCTGAATCTACAGGTTCCTCCTCCTCTTCCTCCTCCTCCTCGTCATCATCGTCTACGTCTTGCTCCTCCTCCTTCTCCTCCTCTTCTTCTTCTTCTTCTTCTTCTTCTTCCTCGTTGTCTGTATTGCTGTTGGTATCATCGTTTGAACTGTATTGTCGCGATGGGCCTGCGACGGATTCAGCTGGTTCTCTCGAGGGGCCTGTCATGAAAAAACTGTTTGTAGGTTTATAGCGGCAGAATGGCTGGGTAAAATTTATCCAACGATTCCCTGCGGAGCTGTCGCCATCGTTGTCTCTGCTATGATCATCTGAATCGGTTCTACCCTCCTCATCGAAATCATAGGTGTCAGATCCCATTTCTGCGTCCTCATACCGTCGAACTATGTAAAAATCTTATGAAATAAAGGAAATAAAATAAAAGTAATTAGCGCTGTATATTACTTACTTCTTTCATTGAGTATGGGTTGCAGAGCAGGCTCATTCAGCCAACTGCGTCGACGAATAACACGCACCACCGAATCAATAATTATTTGATTATCAAACAATCCAATATTATACGCGTCAACTAAATCGCGCTGATGACACTCGCACAGCATACCGCGAATTTTACGAACAACCGCCCGTGTCGGAAGTTCCCATAGGGTGATCTGTAAATTTCTTCTCCCCCAGCGCGAACGCAACGACGGTCTACGCTTCAATATAAACTCTATCAATTTTCTTATCAATGAGCGCTTTACCACTCTGACCATGATTGTGCAGTTAGAGTAGTAGTAGTAGTAGTAGTAGTAACTACAGTAAATCACACAATTAACTAGAGAATTTTCAAAGCGGCTCACTTTTATATATATTCCTTTAACAAGCTCTCTCTCTCTCCCCCCCTCTCTCTCTCTCTCTCTCTGCATATACTGCAGCGATGTAATGAATACGACTAACCAAGAAGATGGCCGCACGCGATCACTTTACAAAAGCAAGACCTAGGGAAATATTTAGCGATGGTGATGTATTTAGTTATCGAGTTTCGCTGATGAAAGTGATATTGTTTTCATCCAATTTCAAGGCACTCGGCCATGAGGAAAATCATTAAATTTCGTCGACGAATATTATTTAGTTTTCATGGCACATCGTATCTGTATGTCGATGTGCGCGTGTGCACATAAGCGTGCGAGAGTATGCAAGAGTTTTGGGATATATTTGCTGCTGTTACTAGGCTGTTGAGGAGAATGCGACAAATATCAAAGGATATTGGCTAGCAATTTTCAGTCGTATGATTTGCAATATCAAAAGAAGAGGCGATGCAGCTAGGTGGTGGGGGAAATCTGTATAAAACGGAGTATGAACACCACCGACGATTAATTCGAAAAGTTACAGTCTACACGAAAGCAATAAAAATGGCAAATAACGGTGCCACGTCTTATGCGATGTCGCCATATATAGCGAACCCCGTTATGTACGGTTTAAATAAACCATTTGGTAAAATAATCGTAGCCGGGCTCGAGTTGAACTCTACGTGTACTCTTACACCAGTGGTGAAAATATTGTCGAATACTTTTACCGGAATTACACTTGGTGCGGACGAGTGGCGAGTGTTTAAAAGTGATTTTTCTCGCGTACAACAATATTTCGAAGCTCATGGGACTGATGCCGAGAAAATGTGTAATACCCGCATAGAGCACACAACGCATTACACACTTTTAACCTCGTGTTACCAGCACAGAGCTGTGTCATTTGGTAAAATAAGCGGTAGCGCTGATGAGGAATACGAGAATCAAGAGGAATCTGGATAATCGAAACGGAAACGCTTCCGAAAATACTCACCAAACATTGTTCTTCAACAGTCAACATTTGATATGCTCGTCGAAATAAGTAGAAGAATTGATATTCATATGCAGGCTCTAGAGAGCAAAAGTGAAACGATTCAACGGTGTATGAACGAGATGGTATCATATGTCCATGAAAAGATAGTTGTCAGTGAAATGCCCCGTGCAACAGCGTATGAGATCATCGGTTCCAAGGAATTCTTTGAAGAAGCGCTCGAACACATCGCGATCTTGCTAACGCCGGAGGATACGGAGTTTATGAAAATTATTTTGTCCGAAATAATTGTGCTGTTTCGTGGTCATATCGCTGATCATGCATCGGGTGTTGCGTTGCGAACGCAATAATTCTACGTATGTGCAGCTCTTTGTGATAAAGACACTGTTGTAAATAATTGTATATAGTGTACATTTCGCTCGAAATATTATAAAGTATACACCGAGGTCAGTCACGGTGAGAGAGAGAGAGAGAGAGAGAGAGAGAGAGAGAGAGAGAGAGAGAGAAAGAGAGAGAGAGAGAGAGAGACAGTCCTAAAACCGAAGCATCAGCAAAGGTCTGCGATAGAAAGAAGACGGAGCGCTCGTCTCTGTTTCATTAACACAGCAGATCATGGAATACGTGCCAATGTCGATTAGCAGCAAAGCAGCAGAGCTTGGTAAGTAAAAAATATAAAATAAATTTAAATCGTAATTTTAAATCATGTAATATTTATTTTTAATTATAAAAAATAATGTCTTGCAGAGCGAGCAGCCCCTGCATATGAGCCGACACCGAGGGTTCGTTATTCGTGTCATGGAGAGCGAGAGGAAGATACATATACTGTACAGATAGAGCTAACTTCGGGAAAGAAAAGTGCCACCCGACATCCTCATCCACAGTTGTCATCGGTGGCAGAAGATCATCAACGCTGCCAACTTTGTATAATGAGGCGTGGCATAGCAGGTAAGACAATATCGATTATTCTGTACACGATGTTTTTTATTGATCAGTGCGTTCAATTAAATAGTTGTTTCGTTTTTTTTTCAGAAGTACACTATGATGACAACGCCCACAGTGAAAAATAATTTAAAAGAAATATTACGAGTGATAATACAAATTAATTCCATATAGCGATAAAAATAACGGTGAAGGAATCTCCGAGCGTGGATGACCGTGTTTGCAGGGCTGTTGCATACGACGGTAAATGTGTAAAGTGCTTTCCATAAAATATTGATTAATTTAAAAATATCTGATCTTACTGTGTCTCTTATTTTTATAGCATAATAATTAGAGAATTATAATTGAAGTCTTTCTCTCTCTCTCTCTCTCTGTGAGGGATCATATTCTATATCTTTTACTGCAGAGCAAGCACTTTGCGAGGAGCATAGCGCAGGGCTATGCATGCTCGAAAACCGCTTTCGTTGCATTCAAAGTGATGGATACCTGGTTATGATTCATAGGAGGCTGTTATCTTTATGCCCGTGATACTCTCTAGCAACATCTCGAGTATTTAGTCTGTCTTTGGCATTGTACTTGGAAACAATAAAAAGCAATATGTATCCACGATACGGCAAGGAGATTTTAAGCGACGCGTTTTGGTGCCGATTAATGTTTATCGAGAGTGTGATGAGTGTGTTTCTGCGTACACAGGAAATGTGCGATGCATACGACGATCTGGAAGAGCTCCTACGAAGCGTGTATTTAGTGGAACGTCGTGGAAGACCCGTTGAACTTGGGGAGCTGTATATCGGCATGTCCTGTATTGTGCCTCGTTTCAATAGCGTTGTCCGCGGCAAAGTGGTTTACCCGGACTTTGATGAGTACTGCGAGGTGTTGCTAGTCGATTTCGGCGAAACTATTTACATCGACTGGTCTCACCTATTTCATCCGGAGCCTCTAGCAAGTATGCTGCCGGTTCTTGTCATGGAGTTTTCCATATACGGACTCGAACGCGTGGATGTTGCAGGTATCGAGCAGCTCGTCGAAGAAGCGTGCGGTAGAGATGACTTGATCGCTGTCATGATGCAACCTCTTGCCGGCGATAGCGTTCCGCGGGTTCGATTATCGAACGGTGAACGCGCGGACGTGTCGGCTGTTATTATAGAAGCCCTCGGTGATGAGATAGATACCGACTACGATATCGATGCCGTGGACGAGGGCTTTGACGAGGACATAGTAATGAATTAAAGACACGACGCTGTGCGTGTGTATGTGTGTGTGTGCGTGTGTGAGAGAGTACATTCGAGAGACAGGAGTTTAAAATCGCTTTGGCGGGAGGGTAGATGCCTACAACAGCTGCGGTGGTGAGTACATAATTTTATTCATTTTTCCAAGTATGTGTACACCTTTGCTCCATCCTGCTCTTATCTCTACTCTTCCTTGTTCACCAAGGCACTCACACCACCTCACTTTACCATCTCCACGTTACCGACACTGGTCAAGCAGAGTAGGTAGCGCGGCGGTGGAAAAGTGAGGTGGTGGGAGTAGCCGCGTGGTTGGGGAAAGAGTGGGGATAGGAGTGGGATGGAGCAAAGGTGTACACATACTACTCTGGCGGTTTACCGTACGAAATTGTTTTCGTTCTGTACAAATCGTACATTATCACCACAAACATTGATATATCATATGGATTGGCAAACTGTGCAGTTGGTAAATTAGTACATATTGAACAAAACGAACAAAATGAAGTTACACGAGTATGGTTATTTTTTGAGAATTCACGAAAAGTTGGTGAAAAACTTCGACGAAAAGCTTCCGGTTACGTTGCGACACATAATATTGATAAACATGCCGTCCCAATAGAATGCAGAACATCTACCATTGCCATGAATAATAACAAAACAATAAACGCAAAACGAAATCATTTTCCTTTAGTATCAGGATGTGCCATGACAATTCATAAATCCCAAGGTGGAACATTCAATGAAGTTGTTTATGAATATCAAAGGACTCATTCTCTACCATTACTATATGTTGCTCTTTCACGAGTTACCAGTATTGAAGGACTGTACATAGTGCCAAAAAACAATGATAATAGATTTTATCATGGTCGAAAAAATGATACATCAATCATATCTTTACAAGATGAATTTTGCCAATTATCGTTGAATACATTGTCAACAATAGGAAGAACGATTCTTGATTTCATGAATGACAGAAAAAAGTTTTCCATGGTTACTTTCAATTGCCAAAGTCTCAGAAAACACGTGTCAGACTTGAGCGATTCCATAATTGATTCAAGCAATATTTTGTTTCTATCAGAAACCTGGTCAAATGACGATGAAAATGTTGACATCCCGAATTTTGATTGCATTGCGAAATTTAAGCGTAAAAATGTTAGATCAGCAGGAGTGGCAATTTATCAGAAATCAAATGATGTCTCGAATATAGTAACTTTGAAAATGGACATTTTATTACGACATATTCGTGAAATCGATATTGGTCAATCATCAATTGGTGATATATATGCTGCTCACTGTGTTTTGGACGATGAAACAAACATCATAACGGTAGTTGCTTACATTTCGCCCAATAACACAGTTAATAATATTATAAAGTTTTTATATAAAAGACTTATGATTTACGGTCGAGTAGGCTCTGAAGAATTAGGAGAAAACTATCATACATTGCCACTAATTTTAGCAGGAGATTTCAATGTTAATTTCGCGTCCGAAGATGGACAACTCTTGGTAAACTTTCTACAAGATAAATTAGAACTACAAATGAATAATAACCGAAATGAGCCTACCACAAGACATGGAACAACAATCGATGCAGTTTTCTCTAGATATCTTTCTAATTTACATTCGAATACATATGTATCTTATTTCTCATGCCATAAGCCTATTGTTTCGGTCTTACAATCAACCACAGTAATTACTGATGTATCCGATAATGAAACTAATGAATAAAAATAAAAAATCTATTCAAAAATATTAACTTATCAATGAAAACCCACAATAAATTTAAATATTTGTAGAAAATTAATATATGTATATGTATATTGTAACGGAACGCCATCATGGCGCTCCGCTACCATAATAAAACCACAATCACCACCCACACATCTAGCCTACGCAAGACGAAAAGAACGCCAGTAGGACTAGGACAACATAACATGAGAATAGGTACACACCGCCAAGCGAAAGTACCCACCCTAAATCAGCATGGCGTCACATACAGGCCCCACCTAGACACAAAATTTATTATCAAAACAAACAGAGCTCGCAAGAAGCTCGAACAAGAAGAAGAGGGGCCGGCCCGATCAGCACGCGACAGACCAAAGATCAAGCGTAGTACACCCCGCCCAGTAGGAAGCAGGCGGAACGACACATAACAACAAACGCCTTACACAGCTAGGAAGACATAGCCCGTTTCATCCGTTCAAGCCAACCACACCACACCTACACGATGCGCGGAGAACGCCACGATACGGCGAGATTATAAAAGAATTTGTGAAACTCTAGAGATTCCACAAACTTTCACGAGTAAAACGACAAGGGGATTTCACATGAAACCTCACCACCTGCCCCCACTCAATGATCAAACATTAATAACCAAATAAAGGAACAAAACGAACCTAAACAATACAACGAACAATTAACAAATCAATACTAGGGCAAGCCCTAACCGGATAGAATACTCTATAACAAAATAACACAAAAACCAGGAAAAGACAGCTAGAAAACACGTGGTAAAATACCAAACTCACGATTATTAAACAAATCTAGCGTAAACCAAATCAGAACGTAAACCAGGAAATACATACGAAACATCAGCAAAACCACACATAAAAATAAGTGGTTAAAACATGCATTAAACAATAAAAAGCTATCAGAAAAAGTTTGAACCTCCTGCGGGTAGCAATTTAACACAGGCCAACAAATTCAACCTCGCTAGAACCGCGGTTCAAACTCGGAGAAGACAAAGCCCGGCTAAATATAGAAATAACGGGATACCGATACACCGCCCCGCACCTCCTTCACCTAGTGATTGAAGGGCGACAAACATCACGTGACATACCCAAAAACACCCCCTCGGGGCCCATCCACTAAACTATATAAACCACGACCGGACAAGCCTCGAGGCTCTTGTTGAAAATCTGTTCTTCAAGACGAAGCGCTGCCCGACAGCCACTATAAATTCATTTTAAACTCAGAATGTAACACGAAAAGCAGGCTTTCGATCAAACGATTCCCCTGCATCGCGCCTTGGCCATCGTTTGACCGAACGCAGCTATCTTGATAAAACTAACAGTTTGGGAAAATTATTGTCATAAAAAGTATTCATTCTCTTAATCGATTCCCTGGCATCGCGTCCTGGCCGTCGGTTGAGTGAACGAATTATATAGGATACACTGCGAGGAAAGGGCTCCCCTGCATTGCGCCTTGGCCGCCCCCAATCGCAGCGTTAGGGCACTCTGCATTAACGTGTCCCCACGCATAGCGCCGTGGCTACTCGTCTTCTGTAGAGTGGAGAAGCACGTGTGTCTCCAGGTTCAGGGAGTGGCATCCCGGCTTGTTGCACCACGCGCCACCGATTCGTAGGGTGTACCTGCGTGGGTGGCACCACGACAGGGCCAGCACCAACTACCTCCTGTGACGAACGAATACCTCAGCCAATTGCATCAATTAAAAAAACCTAATAAGGTGGCTTAATTGAGAGCAACTAAAGGCTCCAGTATCCGAGGTATAGGAAGAGCTAGTTGGTCAAGCTGCGAACCCGGTATCGATTGCGAACAGCGAGCTATAGAAAGGAACCCAAAACAATAACAAAGACGAGTAGAGAAAGGTAGTTGAATTCACACTTCTTCCCCCCCTCGCACTACACTCGAGTCCCTACTAGACACTCACTGCGTAACCATCAGAAAGGCGTAACTTCACACAGCGGATCACGTATACGGGCGTCTACCAAACAATAACACCCTCTAGCACGACAACTAGCTAGACGTCCAATGATTAAAAACAAGGCCGATCAGTACTTCTAACGAATGTACAAAGGAACGCCCCGTATGAGGACCAAGCCGGCAACGAATAAAGATAGGCCACACACCGCACGCCTCACATAAAGACACGCGAAGCTCTGACCAATCAAATCCTAGAACTTCAAAATTCAAAATTATAAATTCTTTAGATAAATTGAGTGTTAAGCTCCGTGCAAGTGGTGTCTAATCACTTCACGAATGGTAGAATCGAACCCGATTTGAGACTGGAAATAATTCCATTTACGTAGTTTTAGAACTATGCGTTTAAGCAAACGCGACAACCCATATAGTAAAACAAATTGAGTGTTAAGCTCCGTGCAAGTGGTGTCTAATCACTTCACGAATGGTAGAATCGAACCCGATTTGAGACTGGAAATAATTCCATTTACGTAGTTTTAGAACAATGCGTTTAAGCAAACGCGACAACCCATACAGTAAAACAAATTGAGTGTTAAGCTCCGTGCAAGTGGTGTCTAATCACTTCACGAATGGTAGAATCGAACCCGATTTGAGACTGGAAATCATTCCATTTACGTAGTTTAAGAATAAGGCGTTTAAGCGAACGCGACGACCCATATAGAAAAATAAATTGAGTGTTAAGCTCCGTGCAAGTGGTGTCTAATCACTTCACGGATAGTAGAAGCAACCCCGAATTTAGACTGGAAATCATTCCATTTACGTAATTTAAGAAAAGCGCGTTAAAGCAAACGCGATAACCCATTTAGAAAAATAAATTGAGTGTTAAGCTCCGTGCAAGTGATCTCTAATCACTTCACGAACGATAGAATCAAACCCGAATCGAGACTGGAAATTATTCCATTTATTATAGAGTCAAAAAAAACCCAGACACACCTAGAGGAAGCAATTCCACATGCGTAGCCTGTAGGAAAAATTCTGTAAGATCGTACCACCAAGATCATCCCACCAACATCCTTCCTACCTTGTCTGAACTAACCAAAAATCAAAATATCAAATAAATTCCGTGCCCTCAGCACCATAAATAAAAGAAAGAATTACCCAATCAGTCAAAAGACCAATGATGAGAGGGTAACAAAATCGCCGGTCTCACGAGGATTAATGCGATACGATAAAAACCTAAACTGAGGTCTCACAAACAACAACAATAAAAAAAAAAACAATAACCAAATAAATTCATCCCATATCCATAAAAACACAGACATTTCTCACTCCATCCAGCCCAGAGCACGGATCAGTTTCGAGCTAACTCCTTCCTCCACACGATCTCGATGGAAACCGCTCGAAACGAAAGTAAAACTACGCGATTTAACGCCTCCTCACGAAAAGACGCGTTTAACAACATAGGTTGAAAAGTGTGCAAAAATCGCGATACGTTTCAATATACATGTATATATTATACATATATATATATATATAAACATATATATATATGTAACGTTTATTTTTATCGTTAACATATATTTTTATTTATCGTGGGGATTTCGAATGGTGGTACTTCTGAGGACGGTTCTCATAAGTACCTTTTCGCATATTGACAAAATTTATGAGGGCTGTCCCCATAAACACCTTCTTACATCGATGGCTATGAGGACCGTCCTCATAAGCCCAAAATGTCCTCATAAACACCCTTTTGCATCAGTTTTGGTCCCCATAAGCACCCTTTTACAAACATATATAAACATATATATATATTGTAACGTTAATTTTTATCGTTAACATATATTTTTATTTATCATGGGGATTTCGGGCTCGATCACAGGACTAATTAGTTCAGACTTCATAGTGGTTGACAGTAGGGCTTTATTCCAGAAAATAGTCTCATAAACAAAAACATTTTTTAATTTCGGTCACTAGAATTTTCGATGATGACCATTTAATTTCGCAATTTCAGCGATTATTTCGACGTTTCTAATCCTATTTAGTATGCACCTATACTTGGTATCCTCGAGAGTTTATTATTCTCTTCGCACCGCAGTATTGCTGTACGCTCGACACACCAACACACTCATACCATTGGTCACTCGCCTCGCACTCGCTCCTTCTACCGAGTGTATGAACTCGGTTCACAATTCTTTTTCTTTTACTCTTGTCTCACTCTGACACACTTTATCATTGATATTTTCCTATCCGGGAGTTGCTTATTCATATTTGTTAATTTGATGCATTCTAATCCTACCTATCACTATCCTCTACCTTTCCTAATTCGATATTCCACTCGGTATCAAAATTAGGGAATTCCCTCGATTATATTTATTATTATTTCTACTTATTTGAACAGAAATTCTTGGTATTTCGGGGCTCGAGTTACGGATACGTATTAACGCCTTGGTATTTTCTCGCTGCCCACGCACATACAGCCACACGCATACGTTCACTACTTGGACAGAGTGTACGAACTCTGTGTACAATTCTTTCTCACTTATTCCCGTCTCACTTTCTCTCTGTCTTGCTTCCACATACACGATTCCGGCGACTTTTATTTATATCATCGGTTTAAAAGTCCATACCACTTCATCTTATTCTACGATTATAATTTTGTGCACTAATTCCCATAAACAATACTTACAGACTACTGAACTACACGTATTTATTTCCCTTCGGATCTACTCTATTCTATTTATTAATTACCTAAATTGTGGTTATTTGCGGATTTCCACAATTATGATTTGTTACGTTTTCTGCTTTTGGCACTCCCTCGTCTATCGCCACCTTTCACTAGTTTTATATCTTTTCTCACAAATTCCGTACCTGTTCTGTTTAAACGATTTCGCTAAGAGAGCGTCTCTCTCCCCGCACCGGCCTTTTATAGCCTTCCCCTCGCTCCGCCGAAGCCTACGTCATCATTTCGCTCTCATTTCAAATTTAACGCATTTCCTGACTTCGGTGGTTCGCTGCTGCCGCGCTCACCGCCTTCCTCTCGCCTCCCAGCAAGGCCAGCCGGTCGCTGACCTGCTGTTTTCGTCATCGAAAGAATTTCGGAGCGGCGACAGCTCTAGTTTTTGCATTAAGGGCGATGGCCTATTGCCCGCAAAACTCGGTACGCCTGTACCGAGTCTGTCGCACAGGTGTTTTCGAGACCTCTTAAATATTATTCGTGCTCTTCTAGCAGTTCGGAATTATAATATCGCTCTAACGCATGTAACTATGTTACAATATACATACATATAGATGGAGCTAAAGAAGTTTTACTTCAGTCGTGTGGTCTAAAGCACACTCACTTTTTTTAATTTTTGTCATCCTAATTGTATTATTAAAAGCTTACCTAAATCTACCGGATCGTTCTCCTCCTCCTCCTCGTCATTGTCCTCCTCCTGCTCTTCCTCCCGTTCTTCTTCTTCTTCTTCTTCTTCCTCGTTGTCTGTATTGCTATTGGTATCATCGCTTGAACTGTATTGTCGCGATGGACTTGCGACGGCTCCATCTGGTTCTCTCGCAGGACCGACCACGAAAAGACCGTTTGTTGGTTTATACCCGTAGAACGGCTGGGTAAAATTTATCCAACGATTCCCTGCGGTGCTGTTGCCATCGTTGTCGCTGCTATGATCAACTGAATCGGTTCTACCCTCCTCATCGAAATCATAGGTGTCGGATCCCAGATCTTCTTCTTCATACCGTCGAATTATATTAAGATCTTGTGAAATAAAGGAAATAAAATTCAAGTAATTAACGCAGTATATTACTTACGCCTTCGATTTCTTTAGAATTTAAAAAATCGTCAGGTTTGGTTGCCTCATTAATTATTAATAAATGAGTGAGGCAATTAGAGCTGACAAATAATTAAAGATTTGATTGTTAGAGATTTTTCTGAGATTGATAACACAGGGATCCAGGCGGCGCTGACTCTAACCGGGTTGCTAACTGCCAAAAATATTCCATCATAGAAATTTGGTCAATAACATTGTCGCTTAAGATTTATCACTCTATTACTTACGCCTTCAATGAGTATGGGCTACAAGCAGGCTCATTCAGCCAACCGCGTCGACGAATAACACGCACCACTAAATCAATAATTATTTGATTATCAAACAATCCAATATTATGCGCGTCAACTAACTCGCGCTGATGACACTCGCACAGCATACCGCGAATTTTACGAACAACCGCTTGAGTCGGAAGTTCCCATAGGGTGATCTGTAAATTCCTTCTCCCCCACCGCGAACTCAACGACGGTCTACGCTTCAATACAAACTCTATCAATTTTCTTATCAATGAGCGATTAACCACTCTGACCACGATTGTGCTGATAGAGTAGAAGTGACCACAGTAAATCAGACAATTAACTAGAGATTTTTCAAAGCGGCGCGCTGCAGCGATGTACTGAATACGACTAACCAAGAAGATGGCCGCACACGATCACTTCACAAAAGCAAGACCTAGGGAAATATTTGGCGATGGTGATGTAAATGTAAGGCCCGTCATTTACTAAGTTATCGAGTTTCGCTGATGAATGTCATATTGTTTTCATCTAATTCAAGGCACTTGGCCTTGAGGAAAATCATTAAATTTCGTCGACGAATATTATTTAGTTTTCATGACACATGTTTCCTTGTCAGTGCGGACGAGTCGCGAGTGTTTAAAAAGTGATTTTTCTCGCGTACAATGATATTTTGAAGCTCATGGGGTTGATGCCGAGAAAACGTGTAATACACGCATAGAGCACTCAGCGCATTACACACTTTTAACCTCGTGTTACCAGCACATAGCTGTGTCATTTGGTAAGATAAGCGGTAGTGCTAATGAGGAATACGAGAATCAAGAGGAATCTGGAGAATCGAGACGGAAAGGCTTCCGAAAATACTCGATAAAGTGACTCCGAAAATACTCCGAAAATACTCCGAAAAAGTGAAACGATTCAGCGGTGTATGAACGAGGTGGTATCATATGCCCGTGTAACAATAGTTGTCAGTGAAACGCCTCGTGCAGCAGCATATGAGATCATCAGTTCCAAGGAATTCTTTCAAAAAGCGCTCGAGCACATCACGATCTTGCTAGCGCTGGTGGATACGGAGCTTATGAAAATTATTTTGTTCGAAATAATTTTGCTGTATCGTGGTCATATCGCTAATCATAGATCGGATGTTGTGTTGCGAACGCAATAATTCTCCGTATGTGTATTTCCGTATGTGTACGCTATTTGTGATAATGACACAGTTGTAAATAATTGTTTATAGTGTACATTTCGCTCGTAATATTATAAAGTATACACTCAGGACAGTCATAGAGAGAGAGAGATAGAGATAGAGAGAGAGAGAGAGAGAGAGAGAGAGAGAGAGAGAGAGAGAGAGAGAGAGAGAGAGAGAGAGAGAGAGAGAGAGAGAGAGAGAGAGAGAGAGAGAGAGAGAGAGAGAGAGAGAGAGAGAAAGAGAGAGAGAGAGAGAGAGAAAGAGAGTGAAAATGTAAGTTATCACAGTCCTAAAACCGAAGCATCAGCAGAGGTCTGCGACACAAAGAAGACGGAGCTGTCGTCTTTGTTTCATTAACGCAGCAGATCATGGAATACGTGCCGATGTCGATTAGCAGCGAAGCAGCAGAGCTTGGTAAGTAAAAAATAAAAAATAATTAAAAAATCGTGATTTAAAAGCATGTAATATTTATTTTTAATTATAAAAAATAATGTCTTGCAGAGCGAGCAGCCCCTGCATACGAACCGACACCGAGGGTTCCTTATTCGTATTATAGAGAGCGAGAGGAGCATATATACACTGTACAGATAGATCTAGCTTCGGAAGAGAAAAGTGTCAGCCGCTATGTTCATCCACAGTTGACGTCGGTGGTAACGGATCATCAACGCTACCTACTTTGTATAATGAGACGAGGCATATCAGGTAAGACAGTATCGATTATTCCGTACACGTTGTTTTTATTGACCAGTGCCTTCAATTAAATATTTGTTTCATTCTTTTTTCAGAAGTACACTGTGATGACCACCCATAGTGAAAAATAATTTAAAAGCAATATTACGAGTGATAATACAAATTAATTCCTTATAGCGATAAAAATAAAATTAACGGTGGCGGAATCTCCGAGCGCGGAATACCGTGCTTGCAGGGCTGTTGCATACGACAGCAAATGTGTAAAGTGCTTTCCATAAAATAGTGATTAATTTTTTTTAAATATCTGATCTTACTGTGTCTTTAATTTTTATAGCGTAATAATTAGAGAATTATAATTGAAGTCTCTCTCTCTCTCTCTCTCTCTCTCTCTCTCTCTCTCTCTCTCTCTCTCTCTCTCTCTCTCTCTCTCTCTCTCTCTCTCTCTCTCTCTCTCTCTCTGTGAGGGATCATATGTTTTCTATGTCTTTCCTACAGAGCAAGCGTTTGACGAGGAGCACAGCGCACGGCTATACATACTCGAAAACCGCTTTCATTGCATTCAAAGTGCTGGATACCTAGTTATGATTCATAGGAGATTGTTATCTTTATTCCCGTGATACTCTCTAGCAGCATCTCGAGCATTTAGTCTGTCTTTGGCATTCTACATGCAAACAATAAAAAGCAGTAGGTATATGCGATACGGCAAGGAGATTTTAAGCGACGTGTTTTGGTGCCGAGTTATTTTAGTCGAGAGTGTGATGAGCGTGTTCCTGCGTACACAAGAAATGTGCGATTCGTACGACGAGCTGGAAGAGCTCCTACGTGGCGTGTATTTAGTGGAGCATCGAGGATGACCCGTTGGACTTGGCGAACTCTATATCGGAATGGCCTGTATTGTGCCTCGTTTCAATAGAGTTATCCGTGGCGAAGTGGTTTACCCGGACTTTGATGGGTACTGCGAGGTGTTGTTAGTTGATTTCGGCGAGACCATCTACATCGACTGGCCTCACCTATTTTATCCGGAGCCTCTAGCAAGTATGCTGCCGGCTCTTGTCGTGGAGTGTTCAATATACGGACTCGAACGCGTGGATGTTGTAGGTATTGAGCATCTCATCGAAGAAGCGTGCGGTAGCGATACCTTGATCGCAGTCATGATGCGACCTCTTGCCGGCGATAACGCTCCGCGGGTTCGATTAACGAACGGGGAACGCGCGGATGTTGCAGTGGGTATTATAGAGGCCCTCGGTGTTGAGATAGATATCGGCTACGATATCGATACCGTGGACGAGGGCTTTGACTAGGACGTAGCAAGAAATTAAAGATAGTCCTGCTCTTATCTCTACTCTCCCTCGTTCACTAGAGTACCCACACCACCTCACTTTACCATCTCCACGTTACCAACACTGGTTAATCAGAGTGGGTAGCGCGGTGGTGGAAAAGTAGGGTGGTGGGGGTAGCCGCGTGGTGAGGGAAGGAGTGGGTTGGAGCAAAGGTGTACACATACTACTAGCGTATGATTAATTTCATCTATTGCCGAGAGTACGAATTTTTGCCCATCGTACAGAGCCGGAGCTCGTTTTCCGAACGTGAGAAATTCATAAACAACGATAGCTACACCCTCGTGAACCAAGTACACCTGAAAGAGTTGAATCTTGCACAACCCGCAACCTCTAGTCGCACAACCCGCATTACGCATGAGCTCTATCGCTGCTGTATATAGCGATCCTCGAAGTCCGTTCCGAATTTAACACCATCGTGTGTGTAGCTCGCCCGTACGAATTAGACCGCGTTCGGCATGCGCTCGGACTGTGACAAAGGCTCGTTGTAGACATAAGTCATCGCTATTACTTATGCGTAAAATTGACTATTTTGCTATAGACTCGTGCATAAGCATGGTATCCAAGGGCGCCTTTGACATCTCGTACTTTACACGTCGTCATCCTACAGGTACCATCGTCTATTCAAAATTCGCGCATGCTCTGACCTACACTATTAATTAATCCCCATATATCGTCAGGAACGATTTCACTCGCTGGTCGCAATGATAACCATAAAGTGCGAAAGACGGCACGCTCAGAGTTATACCCTCATATTTATGTCCCTTGCACGATTCTGTAAGATGAGTGAAAACATCTCGTATACCGCCCTCGAACCAAGTCAGATAATCAATACCATTCGGTGGTTGACGAAAATAAAAATCTGTCTCCAGCTCCCGCATCCTCAAGCATGGAAAATATGGTCTCTTCTCATTACCAATACCGAAGCGTTCACCCGGAGGCAAAATATCACCTTCCTGTATCGTAGTCCTTCCGCCGCCAATCTGCCCACCTCCAAGCATAATTAAAAAATGTATTAGAATTTTTTATTATATATTATAACGGTAAATTTGTGCCTCAACGCACCACGTTACCTATGACTGGTCCAAGTTATTTTTCCTTCCTTTTTATTCTCTCCTTCGAGATGGGCGCCAGGCGCTTTCGCGCCGGAAGGAAAAATACCGAGTGGAATGACCAGTCTCGACCCAGGCCAGCTACAGCTGTTCAAGGCAGAGTGGGTGGTTCGGGCTGTCAAGTCACTTATTAGTCAAATAAGATAAGATACGGATAAAGTCAATTAAGTGAACTAATTCCTTCAAATCCATGAACCAATTCGAATAATAAAATATTGTCAATAACTGCGACCAAACGAGAACAATCCATAGAGTCAGCTAAATAAATAATAGATAAATAAATAAAATAACGACAGTAAATAATTTAGACAACCACAGCAAGTACGGGACTTACAAACTCCTTTATTTTTGGCGATCTGATGGTAATTTCCAATAAACAACAACTTAGAATTCCAATAAAATGTCCCGTAAAATCAGTCTCTCGTGTTAACAATTTTCCAAATCCAGTTAGATATCATAATTTAAATCTTTAATTCGACGGCAGCAGTTATCCCACGCTCTCACTCACTCTCATGCACGGCATATGTCGTATAGCCGCTCTCGCCTATTTCTAACTTCAAATAATATTCCTCGATACAGTATCAATGCCTGGTAGTCCTTGTTCTCCGTCCGCGATACGGCCTATCCCGAGCTAATCCCACCTACTTTCAACAAAACCAAAACAACGGGACGTCGAGAGGTCACGTACGCGAAGCGACCCACGGCTGGCTACTACTATTCCGAATACAATCTGCCGTGTAAAAGTCAAACCGCCCAGATTGGCGGCAGTACGTAAAATATCAGATACCGGATAAATAATGTCTCGTAATTCGATAATAATAAAGAATAATTACAATAATAAAATAGTTAATATGAGACTATTATTCCCGATCTGTACCTCGTGGGTTGAATAAAATATATAACCAATAAATAATAAATAATAATTAATAAACAATAAATACAACAGAGAAATGCCGATTAATGCGAACGGTACGCGACGCGGTCTATAACGTGCAAGTCCCTCTAATACCAAGTTCCCAACGGGACGACGTGCTAGCACGCGCACGACCTTCCAAATCGAGGCGCAAGAACGCTCAAATTAACTCATTCGAATCAACGTCTATAACCTGGTCGGTGACACGGTCTATTCCGTTTAGATCCCACACATAACCAATTAACAAATTCAAAACACTCTGGGATAACGGCCTAACGCGCGCACGGTTCAACCGTTAACAAAATTCATGTATTGATGTAATGACTTTTCCCGGTTTCTATCCGCTACACGATCTCAAGGTTACATGCTACCGACGCCGCAGTTCCCGATACAAATTAATACTCTGCACGTAGGGTACGAGAGCCGCAGGGATGACCAATTTTCGATAAATAACGTCCCATAAATCGGGTAACAGAATAATAAAACAGTAGCGAAAGACCGTGGAAGGAAAAAGAGCTCACCGGGACGAAGCTGCCGTGCAGTCCAATGTCAGTCCAAGAGAATTCCCAAGTCGTCTCGTCGTATTCTTTTATCAACACGATGATCCTTGGTTGCCAATGCGATGTTTTGCGGTACTAACGGCCCGACCAAAGATTCCGACAGGTACAAAGATAGAACGGGACCAAGATATAATTTACGCTGCGTCCTGCTCGCTCGACAGTCCCCGGGAAAAAGCCTCGAGGTCCTGCCGGCACGCGTGCTCGTAACCTATGATCCCCACTTAACCCGCTAAACTCGGTTAATTGGGGGAACCGGTGTCGCCCGCTGACCGCGACTAGCGCCTCGGCTGGCCGACGTATAAATTAGCGACAGACAATACCAGCGTTGCGTAGTCCCGCAGATGATCCACTGAGACATATACATTTCCGTGGGCCGACGACGGCTGAGAATAGAAAGCCGCGTATCCTTTAGTACGTCGAGCGGGATAATGATACATCCCGACCGGGAAAGGTGTGAAATGTCGGTCCAGAGAAGAAGGCCGAATCCCGAAGCTCTCCTCTTCTTGGTACTCTCCCATCGTCCCTCCGGTCGTATAAATCGCATTACGTATAAAAAAAATAAGACAAGAAAAAAAATAAAAATAAAGAATACATAAAATACGAAAATCATCCCCTGCAGCCCTGAGCGATCGTGTGGGCTTCCGTTGAGCGAGGAGGACGTAGCTTGGATATTCTGCCACGTTACAATATCTATCGTTTCAGCAAAAGGGCGGATGTGCTATGCTCGCGTGCAACGATGCGCCTTTTTATGACTAAGCGCGTGACGTGGCAGGCAGATTTCTGCCACGGGGGTGAAAAAATTTGATGCTAGAGTTGAGCGATACTTTGCATGAAATTATCATATTGCAGAACTAGGTGCATCGATTTGTATAAAACCAAGCCCATTCGAAAGATAAAAATAACATAAGATTGCAAAAGTGTCGTCAAATTTTTGCTACGTCAACGCGTTTTTTTTTATGATCGAGATGAAAGTCCCGGTTTACGATTATCGGGCTACTTTGGCGAATTGTAGCGTACGCGATGAACGTTCTTTAAACATTTTTTAAAAATAATTACGCATCAAGACGCTGCCGCGTCTCTCGATATGAGAAAAAACGAGGAAAAACGGTAAGAGGAATGATGAGAAGAAAGAAAGGTTCTCACATCGCCACTACGAAAGGTAGGTATTTCATAGGTATGATCGTTTTGGTAACTTTTGTTTTTTTTTGTCTCCCCCGTTCCGTCTCATTTTGTTTGAGACAAATTTTCTTCCTTCTGTTTGACTATGGTGTTGGGACGTTCCTCTCTTCTAACTGGGTACTGTGTAAAACTTGGTTCCTACTGCCTGAATGTTGTGTGAAGGTATACGCGTTGATATGTCGAGTTGTTTCGGCCGCGCCCTGCGACATCTCGAGGGTGACCGTCTCAATTAGACCGGTTCGTGCTTGAGGCTCGCCTAACTTGGCCCCTGCGCCATTGTTCTTCAAGAACTTCGACTATCAACCTAATAACGATCTTTAAAACTCATCATTGACCACCGCAGAATTATCCCACCATCGAACTTTCAGTTATCATCGCCCTGCTCGTCGTCGAAGTGCGACAGTTTTTATTACCGTGTATTGCCTTGAGTGGGCATTATGAACTGTTATTTTGACTACTAAAATAAAGAGACGCCACGAAGCGAGCTCGTTCTCTCGACCTACGCTTCACTTCCGTACATTTACGCCTCCCTCGCCGAACCATGACCGCTCTCAAACATTTTTTGGTCCTTCGAGCCGGATCCCGCAGCTCGTGCTGGGGAGCATTGTGTTGCCGGTTCTCGTGCGCGATAGGAGCTACTCTTTTTTCACGCGCTCGGAGTTTATGAATTTGCCGTGATTGCAATATACACGACTGCACAGGCTCGCCTAAAACTATACTGTTAACTTGAGGGGCTCGGGAGGCGAATATTGTACTGCGATATGGACTCGTGTCTTTACGTGAGTCACCCCGGTAGCAATAAGTATGAGCCACTAATAAGTTCGTTCGTTTCGGGAGGACCAAAATTTTACGCATACCTTGTTCGTAAACCCGACCGTAGGACTATTGAAAAATGTAAAGTAAAGGGTAATACGCTAAACTTTGCGAATAGCCCTCACGTAAATTATGTCGCAATACGCTCCTTCGTGATAGGAGCTAGGAGCGTTCCTATTATTTAAAAATCTAACTATTTTTAAAATTATTTAAAAAATAGCAAAGCAACGAAACCATGCGAAACTGTGAATACGAAGCAAAAGCGGCAGGGGAAGTACTTTACTGTACCGTATGACTATTGTAAAATACGCTGATTAGTACAACGAAAAAAGTATGGAGTTTTATATCTTATGGGTGAATTCGCGGTATTATAAAATAAACTTTTTGTCTAATTTCATGTATCGTATTTACTCTGAATAATACGCAAAAAAAATAGAAAAAATGAATTATTATGTATAAAACCGTAGTCTGCTCGTCCTGTTTGTGCTGCTATTCGTAGCAGTAGCTGCTGTCTCTTTACCGTTATCTTTTGTTCTGACTGTCTCATCGCTGACCCTTTTTGTCCCGTATTTCTTATCGAGTATTTCCTCTTGTTCGGACTTTCTTCTGCTATCTCCGTTGATATAATATTGCCGTTTAGAATTACAAAATTCGTAAATTTTGCATATAGAGCTGTATGCGTAGTGAAATAAAAATATTGCTATATTTGTGAGAAATAAAAACCTATTGTTATTTAATGTACATACGGAGTAAACATCAGCTTATTCCGCGGGCACGCGCCTCATCAGATAGTACCGCCGCGCTGCGGCTTATCAGCTCATCAAGGCTGCGAAAATGGCGGACACCGCGGGGCCGCCGCCGTCGTTGTCGCGGTATAAGCTTATTTAAGAATCAGCTGATTGCTGTTGATAGACACTCATTGGTATGGATACACAATGCAAGCATCCATGGACAGCCGTGATAAGCGGTTCTACGGGCTGTGGTAAATCATATTTTGTTAGAAAAATCTTTAAATACATGGGCGAAATGACAGATGCTCCGTTCGAGCATATACTTTTTTATTACGCAGAATGGCAGTGCGTGTATGCAGAGTACAGTGATAAAATCGAGTTTCGCAAGGGCAGACTACTCGAATAATACGGAGCCTAAAGTTGTAGTCATTGATGATCACGTGCGCGAGGCATCGAACGATACCATGGTCGATCTTTTCACTAATGGTAGCCATCATGGAAATCGTAGTGTCATCTTGATCACGCAAAATCTCTTTCATCATGGTAACGGGCAGCACGGTATCTCTTCAAACGCTAATTGTATCGTTGTCTTCAAAAATCCGTGAGATTACGCGTAAATGCAACATCTAGCACGCCAGGTATGTCCCGTGAATCCGAGATTTTTGCAGGAGGTATATTTTGATGCAATAGTTACACTGCAGGGCTATGTATTATTTGACTTGGAACAATTGACGCCTGATAATTGTCGATGTCGCGCCTGTATATTTTCCGACGACCAAAACCTTTACGTTTACGTGCCACAAAAAGCAAGAAAGGTTCGCGATGCGACGCGGAATGTACCAGTTATGTACCGCTTGTAATGGCGTTGCACGGACCTCTCAATAAAAACCAAATAATTATATAGCAGGCACTGTATTATCTGAAGCGAGAGCAACGACGTGCAATTTTGCATACATACACACATCGTGTGGCGGGTCTCGCTACTACTACTACTACTACTACTACTACTACTACTACTACAACTACTACTACTACTACTACTACTACTGCTACTGCTACTGCTACTGCTACTGCTACTGCTACTGCTACTGCTACTGCTACTGCTACTGCTACTGCTACTGCTACTGCTACTGCTACTGCTACTGCTACTGCTACTGCTACTGCTACTGCTACTGCTACTGCTACTGCTACTGCTACTGCTACTGCTACTGCTACTGCTACTGCTACTGCTACTGCTACTGCTACTGCTACTGCTACTGCTACTGCTACTGCTACTGCTACTGCTACTGCTACTGCTACTGCTACTGCTACTGCTACTGCTACTGCTACTGCTACTGCTACTGCTACTGCTACTGCTACTGCTACTGCTACTGCTACTGCTACTGCTACTGCTACTGCTACTGCTACTGCTACTGCTACTGCTACTGCTACTGCTACTGCTACTGCTACTGCTACTGCTACTGCTACTGCTACTGCTACTGCTACTGCTACTGCTACTGCTACTGCTACTGCTACTGCTACTGCTACTGCTACTGCTACTGCTACTGCTACTGCTACTGCTACTGCTACTGCTACTGCTACTGCTACTGCTACTGCTACTGCTACTGCTACTGCTACTGCTACTGCTACTGCTACTGCTACTGCTACTGCTACTGCTACTGCTACTGCTACTGCTACTGCTACTGCTACTGCTACTGCTACTGCTACTGCTACTGCTACTGCTACTGCTACTGCTACTGCTACTGCTACTGCTACTGCTACTGCTACTGCTACTGCTACTGCTACTGCTACTGCTACTGCTACTGCTACTGCTACTGCTACTGCTACTGCTACTGCTACTGCTACTGCTACTGCTACTGCTACTGCTACTGCTACTGCTACTGCTACTGCTACTGCTACTGCTACTGCTACTGCTACTGCTACTGCTACTGCTACTGCTACTGCTACTGCTACTGCTACTGCTACTGCTACTGCTACTGCTACTGCTACTGCTACTGCTACTGCTACTGCTACTGCTACTGCTACTGCTACTGCTACTGCTACTGCTACTGCTACTGCTACTGCTACTGCTACTGCTACTGCTACTGCTACTGCTACTGCTACTGCTACTGCTACTGCTACTGCTACTGCTACTGCTACTGCTACTGCTACTGCTACTGCTACTGCTACTGCTACTGCTACTGCTACTGCTACTGCTACTGCTACTGCTACTGCTACTGCTACTGCTACTGCTACTGCTACTGCTACTGCTACTGCTACTGCTACTGCTACTGCTACTGCTACTGCTACTGCTACTGCTACTGCTACTGCTACTGCTACTGCTACTGCTACTGCTACTGCTACTGCTACTGCTACTGCTACTGCTACTGCTACTGCTACTGCTACTGCTACTGCTACTGCTACTGCTACTGCTACTGCTACTGCTACTGCTACTGCTACTGCTACTGCTACTGCTACTGCTACTGCTACTGCTACTGCTACTGCTACTGCTACTGCTACTGCTACTGCTACTGCTACTGCTACTGCTACTGCTACTGCTACTGCTACTGCTACTGCTACTGCTACTGCTACTGCTACTGCTACTGCTACTGCTACTGCTACTGCTACTGCTACTGCTACTGCTACTGCTACTGCTACTGCTACTGCTACTGCTACTGCTACTACTACTACTACTACTACTACTACTACTACTACTACTACTACTACTACTACTACTACTACTACTACTTTTTTTTTTTTTTTTTTTTTTTTTTTACGAGGGATTGTGAAAAATCTTCAGAAAGACTGATGGGGAGGGTACGCACTCCCCACCTTGTGTGGGACTTTTACCCACTAAAAAACACACACCCTTTCTCCTTGACATTCAACCCCCCCTGGAACCGCTCTCGCATTGCATCAGGGAGGTGTCATTTCCGCGCCAGCCTGGGCGCCAGTCTCCTGCGCTTAAGGGTTTGGTACCTGCCTCTCGCGCTCCTCGTCGTTCTTGGTGCGCAGCACCTTCTCCACGTAACTCACTATCCTTGACCATTTCTCTTCGCTTTGCAGCATTTGCTCCACTGCGTTCTCCGGGGTCAGCTCTGTACCCAGCGCAGCTGCCAGTGCGCTTTTCTCTTCTGCCCACCTTGGGCATGCGAAGAACGTGTGGTGGGCGTCATCGGCCTCCACACAGTAGTCGCATTGCGGGCTGTCTCTTCTTTTGAATCTGTACAGGTAGGCGTTAAAATGGCCGTGTCCTGTAAGAAACTGGGTCGTGTAATAGTCGACCTCTCCGTGCTCTCTGCTCAACCATGGCGATAGGTTGGGTATGAGCCGATGCGTCCATCTGCCTGTAGTCTCCTGTGCCCAGGCGTCCTGCCACTCCTGGAGGATACGGGCTCGCTCCTGCATTTTGACGGATGATCGGTTCCCTTCCGCTCGCCGCTGGTGTACGCGCATCCTTTCATTGGCTAGGAGTACGATGGGGATCACGCTTGCGGTCACCATCGCAGCACTCCCGGAAACTGTGCGGTAGGCGCAAGCTACTCGGAGAGCGCTCGACCTCTGCACGGCTGCCAATCTTTTTCGGTGTTTCTCGACATTAAGGGAGTCTGCCCAGATCTCTGCGCTGTACAGCATGATCGAGTGGCAGACACCCATCATTACTCTTCTTTTGGCTGTTCTTGGTCCCGCAACGTTGGGCATGAGTCTGGAAAGTGCAGCAACCAGTTTTGAGGCCTTGTCCGCCGCACCGCGGATCTGCTCCGCGAAGGTCAGCTTCTTGTCTACAACTAGCCCTAGGTACTTTGCCGATCGCTTGGATTCGATGGCCGCCCCGTTGATATCGACAGCGAGTGGGTCTGGGAAAAGGCGACGCCTTGTCAGAACCACCACTTCTGTTTTACTCGCCGCAAGGTCCAGGCCGTGCTGACGCAGCCACTCTCCTATTCTTCTGGCAGATTCTGCCACTCTTCGCTGCGCTTGCGGTGCTGACTCCGCTGTTATCACGACCGCGATGTCATCCGCGAAGCCCACAATTCGTGTTCCTTCCGGCAGGTCTAGTCTTAGAATGTCGTCATAGTTGACATTCCAGAGGTCGGGTCCAAGGACTGAGCCTTGTGCAACCCCGGATGTGACTCTCGCGCTTCGTTGTCCCTCCGTCGTGTCGTACACTAATTCCCTATTTCGGAGATAATCGTTCACGACTCTCCTGAGGTAGGCTGGGGTTTGCAGCCTTTCAAGCGACTCAAGGATATCGACCCACCTTGCCGAGTTGAAGGCGTTCTTTACATCCAGGGTCACTAGGACACAGACACTCTTGTTCCTACTCGTGCTGTCCCATGTCCTCTTCGCAGTTTCAACAACCTCCTGGATCGCTCCTATCGTTGATCGTCCTTCTCGAAAGCCGAACTGCATGTCGGAGAGGCCCCCGGCCTCTTCGACTGCTGCTCTGACTCTCTTGCGCAGGAGCTTTTCGTAGATCTTCCCCGCGTTGTCCAGCATACACAGGGGTCTGTACGATGACGCCGTTATTGGCGGTCCCTTGCCTTTGTCCAGAAGGACGAGTCTTTGTTTTTTCCATCTGGTGCTGAAAGTCCCAGCCCGCAGACAAACATTGTACATGTTCAACAGCAGGGAGGGATGGTCGCTCGCTACTGCTTTAAGAACCTCCGATGGTATACCGTCGGGTCCCGGGGCCTTGCGGCTGGACAGGTTGCACGCCACCTCTCTGAGCTCTTCTTCGGTGAAGAGTGGGATTTCGCCTCCTGGCGGTATCACGGTATGCTCTCTTTCGGGATGATCGGGAAAGAGCGTCCTCACGATTTCCTCCATGGTTGCGGGGTCCTTGGGCCCCTCCGGACCAAGTCCTCCTATTTTCTTCGTGACTATCTTGTAGCCGAGCCCCCACATGTCGTTATTCAGCTGAAGGCAGAGGGATTTCCAGCTTTGTGCCTTGGACGCAGTGATGGCTTTGACCAGGGCCTTTTTCGAGGTTTTGTACAACGCCGAGGCGGCCTCGGCGGCTTCAGTTGCGTCGGCCGAGCGGCGTCTTCTCCTAGCTCTAAGCGATCGGCGCCTGAGTTTGAGACACTCCGCCCGCATCTCTGCAATAGAGTCCGTCCACCAGTAGGCTGGAGCTTTGTGCTTTTTCCCGGATCTCCGGGGCATAGACGCGTTGCATCCTTTTTCAATGAGCTTCATTGTGCGCTGGACAATCAGCTCCGCGTCTTCCTCGCTAGGGTCGGGCGGGATTGCTTCTTGCAGGAGTGTTCCACCTTGGCTCAATTCACGGCGTAGCAGCTCCCGATCCAGTTTGGCTGCGTTCCATCCTTTCATTTTTGGGCGTCCCCCTCTACACCTATCAGAGTCCGCCGCTGTGGCGATCCCGAATCTGATGTATTGGTGGTCGCTTGCAGTGAGCTCCTCTAGCACCTTCCAGTTCCTGATTGCAGCCGCGGCTCTCGGGGTAGCAAGAGTTACATCGATGATGGAACCCCTGGTCCCAGCTCTTCTGAATGTAGTAGCCGTTCCGGTGTTCATGACGGTCAGGTCGAGCCTAGCCGCCATCTCTACCAAGCTTGCTCCTCTGCCGTCTGTCCATTGCATGCCCCATTCGATAGCTTTGGCATTGAAGTCGCCACCGATAATGGCCTCCCCGCTCATCGACCTAATTGCATCTTCAAGGTTGTTGATCCTTTCCCTGAAGGTTCCAATTGGTTCGCTTGGGGAGAGGTAGCAGCTCACGTACGTCGTACCCCCAGACCTGATCCATACGTAGCCGTCTCCGGCACCAGCGTCGGAGACCGGTACGCTTTCTCGGTTCCGGACCCAGATTGCTGCCCAGCCTGAGTTATCCCTGTACCAGTTTGGGTATTTCTCGTCTCGGTTTTGCTCGCAGATAAGCAGGAGATCTGCTTCGTGTTCGCTGGCTATTTGCGGGAGGAGCTGTTGAGCGAGCCTTGACCGGTTCAGGTTGCCTTGTAGGATCACCGCCATCGCGTTCTGGTCGTGCTGGCCGCAGCGGCGAACGCGGCACACCTACCGGAGCCCCGTACGTGGTCCGTCGGGCTTCCATTTCTGAGATCCGCGCACGGGAGGCAGTGCGGATTCTTCGTGCATGACGGCGCCTTGTGGTCGCCACCTCCACATCTCCAGCACTGTTTCGATCGGTCCGGGCCTTTGCACTCCGCCGCCCGGTGTCCAAATCCATGGCACCTATAGCATCTGATGGCCTGTGGCCTAAGTCGGACTCGGCAGTTGATCCAGCCGATTTTGATGTGGCCGCTCTTGTCTAACTTCCTTGCGGCTTGGGCTTCCAGCTCCACAAACGCCATCCGATTACCCCTGAGAGTGCTCTTCTGTAGGTTGATGCTCATGTCTTCGCAGTTGTCGGCGTCCAGTGCCCCGATAAGCGCGGCTTCAATTTCCTCCTGGGTGCAAGTAGCGTCGATATCTCTTATTTCGATTGTCGACCTTGGAGTTAGCTTTTGGACAGTCCCGCTTCCTCCGATTGCTGCCTGGATGAATTCCCCGAATTTGGTGTTGGCTTCCGTTGAGTTGCCTAGTTCCAACAGAACGGCGCCAGTGATCGTCTCTCTGATTGCCCCCACTTTGACGCCATGGTCGTCGGGGTTCACTCTCTCCTTGATGTCCTTGAGGACGTCTGCGTACTTCTTGCCGACAGCTGGCTTAACTAGGACCGCCTCCGGACGAATTTTGGGGGGTCTCCTACGGCGTCTCCTTCTGGGTGGGGACTTCTCTCCCCTCGCAGGTAAGTTCCTTGCGGGTGCTGCAGCTGTCGTTGGAGACTTCGGGGGCTTCCTCGGGGGACGCGCTACCAGCGTCCAGTTCTCGTCCGAATCTTTCTTCTTCCTTCTGTTGCTCCTGGAAGCCTCGGAGTTCTGTGGGCTTGGCGTCTCCCTGGTATCCCTCTTCCGTTTGCTGGCTGGTGTAGCTACTTGCCTCTGCTTAGTCTTCCGGGGAACTGGCGTCCGGAGTGGGCGCCCTTCCCCTGGGTTTACAGTGGGGGGCTCGGTGACGAGGTCAGCGGCGAGCCTCACGCTTTTCCAACTTCTACGACACCTCTGGCTTTTTTCCAGGGCGTCTTCTGCTTTTTCAGTAGCTTCCTTTACCTCCTTTGGTACCGTTTTGAATTTCAGGAAGCTAACTTTCATCGCCACGAATATATCGCGGACGGCTTGGAGATGTGCTTCTTCTTCCATCTCGTGTTGGAGAGCTTGTTGCCTGAGCGTTGCCTGCCGCTGCGCGGGGGTTTCGCTCGTTTCGGTGTTGTCCGAGGGTGCTGCCTTATTCTCGCGGTCCGGGACCGCGAGTTTGGACGCCAGGTCGGAGGCCGTGGGCGTGGGTGGCCGGTCCTGGGGCCTTTGGCTCAGGTATTGGGAGATGGAGTTCTCCTTTACTCCTTGGTTGTTTGGTGCTTTTGGAAGCACTCTCTTGTTGCTGCGGTCGCTAGGCGTTGAAGCCTGAGCGCCGGCTGGTTCGTTCGCATTCGTGCGTTGTGGACCGTGCGAGTGGCCTCCCCCAAAATCCGCGAGGCCGGCGTCGACCACCGGGGCTTTCCCCCGGATGGAGTCGACGGTGAGATTACTCTCTGTTTGAGAGATACTCACTTGGGGTAATGAGTTTTGATCGCCCTTTACCATTTTTGATTTTTTTTTGGGGTTTCTTCCCCTAGTCTGTTGGTCCACGAGGCTTATTTTATTTCAGCCTTGCCCTCTCTTGCGAGCGAGCGTTCCCCGATCCGCCACCTGGGGACGCGCCACGTAGGGGTTACAGACCTCCCCCTGTGGACTACTACTACTACTACTACTACTACTACTACTACTACTACTACTACTACTACTACTACTACTACTACTACTACTACTACTACTACTACTACTACTACTACTCAGCTACGTACAACGATGGATACGCATATTTGCTTATTGTTATCGATGTGTTAAGCAAATGCGCATGGCTCGGGTTTTGCGTGACAAATTGAGCGAAAACGCTATGCGGTCTCACGCGCATACTCGCACGCAGTAAAAGAAAACGCCATGCGGTCTCACGCGCATACTCGCACGCAGTAAGAATCGTCGTTCGTAGCAATTGCAAACTGATTGAAGCAAGCAATTTATCGGCGTTCCATTTCAGCAGATTCACAAGAAAAAGAATACCGATTTTCGGGCTGCTCGTAACCAAGATATAAAAGCCTCAATTGCCTAACGCTTTAATCGCACGCTAAAGAAGCGAATGCGGCGTTACTGTACATACACGCGAAATAAGCGTTACTTCGATGTAATACAATATTTTTTGTATGCTTATAATCACACTGAATACAGCGGAACGCGTATTCCTCCGAGCGAGGTGACCCAAGAAAATGCCTCTATAGCCCGAGAAAATTTAGCACGGCGTTACGAGCGTAACGCGAAAAAATTTTAAAAGCCTAAATACAGTGTCGGTGACTTGGTGCGTATCAGTATGGTATAGCTAAAGCAGCATTCGTGAAAGGGCATGAGCATGGTTGGAGTAACAAGTTATTCAAGATTCAACGAAAATCAATGAATCGAGAACCATCGAGAAGAAGAGGACGAAGAGGAAGCATGCCCGGAATCACCGTCCTTGATAAATATCAGCTCCAAGGATAGGACTTTCTTTGTCGTACTATCGAACAACAATAGTATACTATATTTTCCGGATAATATGTGGACGAAATTTATTAGAAAACTACTGCGTCAGATACGTTTGCACGGAGAATGGTCCCTTTCTCTTCTGGAAATTCCGTTTTCTTATCCGAAAACTCTTTTACATATTTTTACTGTAGAAAATCTCGTAACTTATAAGGATGGTGATAATGATTTATCGGCTTTAAATCTTTCCAGACGGAGACGCGTAGATAGAGACCAAGTTCCATCTGGTGTAAATCACTCTACAGATGCTCTTGTGGAGAGTATAAATGAGTTACCTCACGTGGCCGGCCATTTGCGCTTTAAATCGCTTCCGAACAGTCAGGTCAAGGTGCCGTGCGTATGCGACGATCTACGATACCACAACTTTCGCATATCGCCCACTATCGCAAGACTACTCGGATTTTCAGAAGAAGCCTGTAGGTATGTATTGATAGAACCGGATTGCGAATACACGGAATCGAGGGCTGCATCTCTCGCCGGTACTATACCAGGCAGCATGTTTCTATCCAGCGATATCAGCGAGAGCTCTATTACAGACGATGTACAACCACCCCTCTTACGAGTTGTTCCCATTGATACTAATGACTTTCAGTATGATTCGATAAAAATGAAATCGTTTTCGGCGCCACAATTTATACCTCTCTTGCGCAACAACTTAAACACTATCGAGATCCTATACCATTCGAACAGGGAACGTTGACTGTGACACTATATTTTAAAAGATGCTATTCGCGAGAGAGCGCGAGAATCCGGCAGTAATCTCAAACTCAAGGCCTCTGACATAATTGACATTCTCATGCGGGGGTCCGGTTATAAAAAGCGCATAATTCCGCGAACTGCTCATTCACTGACCGAACGTAAACCACTACGTATCTACCATAAGAAGAAAAGCGTAATAAAGCAAAAAGTAATAAAGAAGAAGAAGAAGAACAATAGGAACAATAAGAAGAAGGAGTCTCGTCAGCGAACGGTTGTAGATTTTTTTGGACAGATGAAACAAGATGGCATTTCTATATGCGCACTCGTGCGCGTGTCTTAAATCGGAACTTCAATTATTTTCACTCCCACCGACGCAAACAACTATGGAAGGCTCAAATTGGGTTTATTATAAGCCAATTTCTTCGCTAACAGATGAGTCACCTATTGAATTTGTTACTCCTGGGCAGGGTGATGAGTATATCATAGAGTTTAAGAGGGAAAATAACATCTTCTACGGAAATTGCCACGGGTACAGCGCCAAAATAAGCGCCGGCCCTGTAAATAATCTCTTGCATTCTATGTTCAATCAGGTGGATGTATACCTGAATCAGAATCTAATTTTACCTCCAAATAATGCCTACTCTTATCGAGCGTACATAAAAGCACTATGGAATTACGATCCAGCTGCCAAAAAATTGCATCTAACGAACATTCTCCAGTACGATGATACCCCCGGAAAAATGAATGATATAGCATCGGGAAATGTGGGTCTTTGATGGAGAAAACAATTTTTAAATGTCGGAAAACCTGTAGACATTGCATTGCGATATATTCAATCAGTAGCGGTTCCTATTAAACAGTGTCGAGATGCGACTGCAACTAGTGCGGTCCAGAGATGCATCTTGTCTTGTGGGCGATACAAAGAATAGTCAATGCGGCTTTAAGGGGGGGGGGGGTAAGGGTTTAAACTTTTGAAAAATCTTTTTTTTTTGTTTTTTCTTATAGTTAAACATTTCAAGAATATAATTTCAAAATTAGAAGTCGATTAGACCAAAACTCTCGAAGTTATTGACTAGTTGGTCTCCTCTAACTAGTCAATAACTAGAAAGACAGCGCGCAGCTCGCGAGGTATACAGGTATACAGCGTTTTTCACTTGGGGATCGTTCTGGCCTATTGTTCTGTTTCGAAAAATTTCTATTTGGTAAAGACAGGTAACTAAAGCCGTAAATACATATTCTGTATGTGTTTATTATACACTATATAATATTTTAAAAAGAGAGACGAGCGTCAGTTAGTTGTTGTACGTTCGATCGTGCGCTTATTCTCAGTGATTTTATAATTTTGTCAAGATATTTTCTGTTAAAAAAAGCCGAGAGTATCTAAAGTTTCCAGAGATGACAGAAGAGATACAAGAACTCATTTGTGCAGAACGAAAAAAAGGCCTAATCCAAAGAAACAAAATAAGGATGAAGCTAATACGAAGAGCATATCATCGAAAAAAGTAAAGTTGGATACCAATGTGAGCGTGCCAGAAGACGTTGAAAAACATTATAGAATCATCGATTTTTGCTTGTTTTCTCAACAATTTCAAGTTTGGTTAAATGTGCTCAGTGTGATGGTTCAGTTGAGTTCAAAAGTTTCACAAAAGAAGGTCTTGGCTTTCAAATCCAGGTAAAATGTGCCAATTGTGATTCACGCTATATACCGTCGAGTGAGAAAGCTGGTCATCGCTACGAAATCAACACTCGATTTGCTTTCGTAATGCGTACATTAGGTTTGGGTTTAGCAGGCTGCAATTAGTTTTGCGGTCTAATGGACATTGCAAGTCATTTTTTATCCAAACCGTCTTATTTGGATACTATGGCATCGATTTGCTCCTACGTCGAAACGACTGCTGACAAATTTCTCCTTTCCGCCGCAGACGAAGAAAAACAGAAAAGAAGTGCAAATTCGGAATCTGATACTTGACCGTTTCTGGCGATGGCACGTGGCAGAAGCAAGGCTTCAGCAGCAAACAAACTGTTGAATTTGCATCCTACGTATCTGCATGCACTTTCAGCGAAGGTACTGGTGCTTTTCTCATCTTTATGTCAGATATGAACGTCAGCGTTGGGCTGAGCGCTCACGTATACGCAAGATCGGAGGACAGCTGTCGCATCAACAGGGCCGAGATACAAGCTCAGCAGCAGAGCAAAGAAGCCAAAATAAAGCAAAGACTTGAGAAAAAAGAAGAGGTGTCGGTGGGACACCCGGTTGGAACGAAGTTCCTTTCACTATATATTATGTATTAAATAAGAGGCATAATTAAATAAATTAACAGCGTTGGAGAGTAATTAAATGAAAAAATAAAATGAATGAAGGAATGGTAATAAAATTGTAATTAATATATTTTTTAGGAATAAAATTTTTATTACTAATTATTGTACAAAAAAATATAAACTAAATATAAACTCAATCTGTACAGTCAATTGTAGTAATGATTGGTTTGTGATGACTAAAATAGGACACATATGTTTGCGATTGAATGTTATGTAAGTGTCTCGAAAAAACTGCATCGATCGAGGTATTGTATCTTGTTGTAGATTCTGCTGGATCATTGTTAATTCTTAAATCAAATTCATCCAAAAGAAATTGTAACAATGGCTTTGACTTTTTATCAGAAAAGTTGATGTTGAAATCGCCATCCAAAATGAGTGGAAGTTTATGTAAATTTTTGTTGTATCTCCTAAGCGTTTGAGATACATCTTTAGAACACTCTAGCAGTGCTCTATGAATGAATTGTTGAATATCTATTATTTTGTTATTTGGTGATACGTAGATAACTGCCATGATTAAGGTGACACCGTTTTCCATGACACACTCTGCTGCACATAAATCTGCAACACTTGTAGATCTTACGTGCAAGTCCCGAATATTGTTCATTATTACCTTTATATTTGGTGTTACAACATTAGCCGTATCACTTTTGTTTTGATATATTGCAACTCCACTTGAACGAACAGAATCACGTTTAAAGTGAGTAATACAATTAAAATTTGGTACCTCACATTCCTCTTAATTGTCCAACCGCGAGTTCACGAAGGGCGAAGCAAGTAAGTGCCGTCGAACTTGTAAAGGCGACATTGAGAGATTCATAATTTTTATTATAGAAAAAAAGAAACAATTTCCGTCTGAAGGAATCTCCGGCTCATGATAAAAAAGAACTTGTGGCTGTGCACAGTTGCTACGCTGCTGATATGGAGCTTGGAATGAATTATTTTGCTCTATTTGTTCTGGATGGTCACATATTTGCATTTGTGAATTACAATTCTCGGGAGATCTAAAAATAACCATACAAAAAAATATCGAACAAATATAAATCGTATTTCACAGAGAATATACAGTAGAAAGATAAATAAATTACTTACGCATCTGAATGATGTTTAGCTAGCAAGGTATTTAATTGAATACTTTGATGTTAAAATTTTTTTTCCGTCGATATTCTTTCATATATTCAGTACGACTTGTAGTCAAGATGCTTTAATATCAACATAAAATAAGACAATAAAATAAAATAATTTAAAAAATATTAATAAATATATACCAGCTAATAATGATGATAATCTTTAATAAATAAAATTAATAAGTGGGAAATATAAATATTTATAATATGATATGTTACCTTGGAAGATGGTCTGTATTTTGCTGCTGTAATTCAATGTTTTGTTTCTGTATTGTTATATCGTGTAATGTTTGTTGTGCATCAGTTGTAGGTTTTTTAATTTCTTCATTAGATCTTTGTCGAAGATGGTCAGTATTTTTCAGCTGTATTTCAATTAGTTTGTTTTTTTTTTGTCACGATATTCTTTCGATCTTTGCTTATGCGTTTTAGGTTTTTTAATTTCTTCTAATTTTTCTCTGACGACATTCATCAGATCTTTGTGCACTGATGTTTTGTACTCTTATATCCTGTATTTTTTTTCTCTCACGATATTCTTTACATGTTTGCGCATTTGTTTTTTTTGTTGATCTTGTAGCTTGTATCTGAGTAGTCGATGCTTTTGTTGATTCGCTATTGAAATAAAATATGTATATGTATATATAAATATATATATGAGGATATGATATGTATATGTGTATTTTGTCGTCTGTTTGTGGAAAATTTATAGTTAATGTATTGTAACGGTATTAAGCGTTGACATTACCCTTGAAGGGCTTGTTCGGACTCGAGCAGGAAGGAAAGTAATTTTTAGGCTTTTGTAGTAGGTAAAAGTAGGGTTTAGGAAAAAGAAATGAATATTATATCTCATTCTCGAACCCTTTTTCCTGGTATTACGGCTACCACGCGCCTTACAATAAACTATTCCCGGGCACTCGAGTGCAGATACAATCGTGTACGCAAAAAAATCTAGAATATTTATGAAGATCCTCGGTAATATGTTTTTAGTTGGTGACAGATTTTAGAAGATGGTTGTAGTATGCTCTATAATTTGTGAGAAGACGTTGATAGTTATATAATGCAAATATATTTGTTAATTAATAATATAATTGATGATAATGAAGTTGAGCGTTAGTCGATAAATCTGTTTACCCTTCGTGTTCCGTGGGTATGCTATTTAGCACGCGTACCGTCTGTAACTAGCCGGCCGCTGCTGATAGAATCGCGACTAGCCTTGTGTCTACTACTGACTCGCTACAGACCCGTCGGTGGGCGTGGAGTTTCCTGCTGATATAATAAATTTTTTAGAGGTCGACTTACGCGTCCACCTGACCGCCGCTACGATCCGGCGTCAGTGGGATGCACTCGGAGTGCATGCGCAGCTACTTGGTATATCAGGGCCGTACCCTGTGCTTTTATCGCCTTTTTCTATCTTTCCTTTAATCTTGGTTTTATTTCTGCCCCTATGGAATTTCCAATGCTACCCTAATTCCTTGGTCTTTAATATGAAGATCTTATATCTTCGTTATTTAAAATATTGCAGAGATTATTTTGTGTCTGAGTGAGTAGACCGTGGTTCGCTCGATTCTTGGCTACCAGAGAGAGAGACCGCTTTGTTGATGTTTGGGTCTGTGGTGCGTTGGCCTCGAACGCAGCACCGACTCAGCTGCTTCCCGTCAAATGTATGTGACAGCTACCACAGCTGGGCTCTTCGGGCATCAGTGCGGCTGCACTTAGCAAGGGCTCGATCTTCCTTCCTGGTATCCGGACTTCTGCGTTGGCGGGACCTGCGAACAAAACTGTTCCACGAATGCCGAAATTCTGGTCTTTTTATACCAGAATCCCCTCCAGTTGGCCCATGCTTTCGGTATAACTATAGTTGGTGGCGGTCCTGTAGCCTTGGTACTTTTTGAAATTACTCGTTGGTTTTTAATTCTCCACCGGTGCTTTTCGAACGAGTAACGGGACTTCGTCTTCGAGGTACCGGCCTAATGGTATGAGTGACGCTCGGTAGCAGTGCTTTGTTGTGTGCGTACTGAGCGTCGTGAGTTGCCGAGTATAGGCCAGTCTACCTAGTGTATGTAACGCGGTAGCGGTGACTCGGTGTGTGCACCGCGCGTTATTAGATAGACAGTACGTTACAGTATTGATTATTAATTTAATTAAGTATCGAGTTTAGTGAATATTGCCTAATTTCAGGTTTTAAACTATAATTCACTGAATTTTAATTGCACACAAATGCGTTTTGTCTTCAATTTGAAGAATATTATGGAAAAAGTAAAAAAACTATATAAAAAATTTTTTTTTCAACGATTTTCCTTTAATTTTTCGAATTTTTTGGTAAATTGACGTTAAATTCACGTTTTTCCAACTTTTTTCTACTATTTACTCACATTTATGACTAAATATAGCTTTTGGTAAATAAAAAAGTTAAAATTTGGGAAAAGCCACAAAACGGCATAATTACCGTAGATCTAATTATTTTTTAGGTCTTTACCTATGGGCTTGCCCATCATGAAAAAATATGGGAAAAATTTGTTTTTTATCCAAGAATTGACTGTAAAATTTAAAACCGAAAAAAAAACGTCCTTTTTGAAAAATCACTATTTTGCTATCTGTGACCAAACTAATGACGAAAAAAATCTAAAAATTTGTGTACAGTGTTTTTTTATATTGCTCTACAACATACTAAAAGGAAAAAAAATACGAGGGAAAAAACAGGTCATTTTCACTAAGAATGCCTCATATAGTGTAACATAGTTACACTTATTAGCGTAGGGTTTAATGCGATAACGATCGATGCGATATAACAGAGTTATATTCTCGGGCATCGATCGTTATTTCGAACGGCTAGAAGAGCCCGAGTAAATTTAAGAAGCATCAATACACCTGTGCGACAGACTCGGTATAGGCGTACCGAGTTTTGCGGGCAATAGGCCATCGCCCCTAATGCAAAAACTAGAGCTGTCGCCGCTCCGAAATTCCCTCGCTGACGTAAACAGCAGGTTAGCGACCAGCTGGCCTTGCTGGGAGGCGAGGGGAAGGCGGTGAGCGCGGCAGCGGCGTACCGCAAAAGTCAGGAAATGCGTTATATTTAAAATTATGATGGAGAAATAAGCAGAGGGGACTGAGGCGAGGGGAGGCCTATAAAGGTCGGTGCGGGGCGAGAGAAGCTCTCTTGGTGAAATAGTTTAAACGGAGGAGGTGCGGAAATTGAGAACATAAAAATTTTAAGTACAGATAATAATTCCAGAAGTTTTTCAAATCGTATTTATCGGAGAGTCTGCAGTCACTCCGGAAAAATAAAAACCAGTGAGTGGTGGCTATAGCCGAGGAAGTGCCGAAATCATAAACGATATCAAGTATCCACAATGTACGTAATCGATAAGTTAAATAGAGTATATGCGTAGGAGAATTAATACAAGTAAGTGAATAGATTGTAAGCATTTTGTATTAAAATTAGTGCATCGAAATAAGAGCGTAGAATAACATGAAATGGTATGGACTTTTAAAGCCGACGATATAAATAAGAGTCGCAGGCATCGTGTGCGTGAAAGAGAGACAGAGAGAAAGTGAAACGGGAATAAGTGAGAAAGAATTGTACACAGAGTTGATACACTCTGTCCAAGTAGTGAACTTGTGCGTGAGGCGGTATATGTGTGGGTAGCGAGGGAATACCAGGGCGTCAACGCGTCATCGAGGTACGAGCCCGAGAATACCGAGAATTTATGTTCAAATAAGAAGAAATTATAATAAAATAATCGTAGGAATTCCCGAATCTCAATACAGAGCAAAATATAGAATTAGGAAACGTAGAGGATAAGAAATAGGTAGAATTAAGATGCATAGGACTAAGGAATATGAATAAACAAATATCGCATAGGAAAGGATAAAGGATAAAGTGTGTTCGAGCGAAAGACGAGTGCAAGAGAAAGAATTGTAAGTAGAGTTGATACACTCTATAAAAGGAGCGAATGCATAGCAATATAGCTAGTGAAGCGAAATACTTATGCAATAGGTATACAGTGATACCGTTTGACGAGGAGCGAGAGAAAGCAGAATAAGAGTGAAAGAGAAAGAATTGTAAATAGAGTTGATACACTCTATCGAAAGAGTGAGTGCGAAGCAAAATAGCTCGTGGTACGATATATCTGCGCATCGAGTATACAGTGATACCGTTGTACAAAAACATAACAGACTTCCAAGGAATACCAAGAATTTGTGCACCCGAAATAATATAATAACTGCAGAAATAATCGCTGGAATCACGAGATTAAAAAGATCATTACGCAACATTCAAGTGAACGTAATTAAAAAGTGACGTTTTTTATGAAACTGTTTTTTTTCTAATAAAGCATCACTATCAACCACCATGAAGTCTCAATTAATTAGTTATGTGATCGAGCCCAAATCCCCACGATAAATAAAAATATATGTTAGCGATAAAAATTACCGTTACAATAGAGGTTATAACGCGCACGGCTTGTTAAACTTTGAATAGTGAAGATAGGTTAGGACACGCACGGCTTTGTAAACACATACGCACATACGAATACAGATGACCGAGCAATAACTTGTGTGTTAACAAGACTAGTAATATTAAATTTTGTTGACAGAAAACATAACACATTGAAGCTGATTTGAACTAGATTTGTACATGTAGTATTTCTCATTATTGAAGAACAGAGTATAATGCCTGCAGTATAACACTGGTACTTACCTGACTCCATCATCACTATCCTCAACTATCATTACTCAATCACGTTCACAATTCATTGTTCATTATTTATTAATAACAATAACTAAATACGCACACAAGAATACAACTGACGCGCACGCCGCTTGGTTTTAGGACTGCAGTAATATACTTATACATAACGCGCACGCCGCGTGGCTTGTATAGCAGAGTGCCGTACGCAGCTGCCTGTCCCCACGCCGAGCGCTGAGAAAAAGAGAGAGAGAGAGAGAGAGAGAGAGAGAGAGAGAGAGAGAGAGAGAGAGAGAGAGAGAGAGAGAGAGAGAGAGAGAGAGAGAGAGAGAGCGTGCTAACGTACTATAGCAAAACTGTCGGCTCGTTTTGCTATAGTCCAAATGTTACACTTTTTCTCGGTCGAGCCCCCATCCTGCCAAGCGTATAAGGAACTTCGTTCCACAAATAGGCTGAAGACATTGAAGCTGCTGCAGCGAGTCTACTCTATGGAGCTGGAATCGATGATACGGTGTAAGTTGAATAAAATTTTCTTTTTACTTTTTTAGCTTTTAAATCTTTAAACGCGTTTTTCTCAAAACCACTTTTTAAAAGTCCGTGTACACCGCTATTTAAAAACTACATTACCGATTAATTTCAAACTTGGTACACACTTTTTACATATAAAATACCTCCCCCCAACGTTAAGTTTTAGATTTTTTTTTACATTAAGGGGGTTTTCCACTAACAAAATGGCGGAATTTTTCGTAAAAAATAGCAGTTTTCACTTTAAATGACCACCAAAAATTTAAAAATGAAAAAAATAATAATCAGAGAACGTTGGGAGAGGATTTAATGATACTTTGACTAAATTTTAATGGTTCTTTATTTCAGATCATTTCCAGCTGAGATACAGTGTACACCGCAAATCGTCTATTTCCAAAGACGTTCTTGGAATAGCTCCGTCACCGGCGAGTCACGATTTAATAATCTCTTTGGCGATAATGTAATGAAAAACGACCGAATAGAATGGGTATATTACAATCCTTCTACCTCTCAACGATTGACAGTGATAAAAAGAAATTTAACTGTGGAGGAATCTCCGAGCGACGATTACCGTGCTTACAGGGATGTTGCACGCGACGGTAAATATGTGTAAAGTGATTTAAATAAAATATTGATTAATTAAAAACAAATACCTGGTCTTACTATGTCTCTTATTTTATAATTATATATAAATTTTGACAATAATTATATATAATTATTTATAATTTTATCAACTTGTAATTGAAGTCTCTCTCGTTGCGGTATCATATTCTGCATCTTTTACAATACCGCTGTCATTTCATTCAAAGCGCTGCACACCTAGTTATGCTTCAGAGGGGGTTGTATCTTTAAGCCTCGTGATACCCGCCAGCAGCATTCTGAGCATTCAGTATGTCTTTAACTTTGTGAACGGTCAGACTTTTTATTATTCGCAATGTATCCTCGGTATAACGGGAGTGTTTTAGGTGCTACATTTTGGTTCGCAGTGGTGTATATAGTAATGGGCATGGTAGTTCACCTGCGCACGTCCGACATGTGAGCTGCACATGAGGTGGTGGAGAAAATTCTCCACTAAATATTCTTCCCGTCATATCGTGAAGGCTTCGCTGTTGCCCTGAAAATGCAGGTGAAATAATCAGGAGATAAAGAGAATTATAAGAATAACCAAGACACGGTAGGGAATATAGCATAAGACAAAAGAAAAACGACAACTCGCGGCACTGAGATTTTGTCACAGGAGAACGGTCCACGGAAACAGCAGGAGCCTCGGTGGGCGGAATCTATATGAAAAACGGACGGGAAACACCCAAATAGACACTTTTCCTTTTAAATCGAATTCACGTGCATGGATCGAGCGTGCATGGTGGCAAGCACACTAGCGACGAGTTACACTATTAGCAGACGACGTTCAGTGGGCGAAGGAACTACGCGTAACGAGACATAAAGTTGAACTACCGCATATATCAGCGTATTGGAAATAAATTGTACTGGCAAACGGTGCCAATAAACCGAACACCAACATTTTCCTGATAAACTTGTTAAATAAACCCTACTTTTACCTACTCAGAAGTCGGAATTAATTATTCCTGTGTTCGAGCCCAAATTCTTTCTCTCGGAAGATAAAAAATTAATGTTAACGTAAAAATACCGTTACATTTGGGGCCCAATCAGGAACTCGCCCAATCAGGGAACATAGATAAGAAAGACTGTGGAGATAAGGTAGGGCGCACGCAATGTAAAGAAATTTGGTGTCAGGCGGGAAGCATGGCCACAGGCGGAAATCAGAATATTTCTCTCGAGATCAATGAAATGCGAATGATGTCTCCATCATTCGTGCATGGAGGACCATCGTAGGCAGGAGGGAGCTACTGGAGGAGGAGGCCCGAGGTATCTCTAGGAATCTACGACAGCAGAGCACCTGTTGGACAACCGGCGGTTGGAGGAGGGGGGAGATATTTGAGAAGAGTTCGCTGATGATACGGGTGGGAACCTCGGAGAGAACGAGAGTACACCTAGACCTACTGACAGGACTACGACAATCCTACCAAATCCTGTTGAGGTAGGCCAGATTGTGCAGCTTCTCCAGAGGATGGAGCAGAAGATTGATAAGAAGCATGACGAGGTGATCCGTACGCAACAAGAGATGAGGAATGCGTGCTGGGCGAGAATAGGGGGTTGTGAGAATCTACTGAAGATGCCCTCGAAGGAGAGATTGCTGCAATGGAGGGCCGGATGGATTGGAAGATTAAAGACGCACAAAAAAGTGTGCGAGAGGATCAGGACGTTATGAACCATTACGTGCAACAGCAGGTCGCTAGTCAGAGAGTGATAGCGGAGAAACTTGAAAGAAGAACGCAGGAAATAATGGCCGAAATTAGGGTGGCACATGAAATTACCGAGGAGCACATTAAAAGAATCGAGAGATTAGAAACAACACGAAGGACCAGTGCTTCTATGAATTTTGGTCAAACCATGGTAGGCGGACTAAATGTCATTCGTTTATATACAACAGCACAGAAGCCGCCGACATATAACGAGGATGGAAAGGAGAGACCCATGAGGTTCTTAAAGGAGTTCCGAGAATTCTGTATCGCGGGAGGAATCGAGGATACGGAAATCCGACACACCATCGGATCCGCGTTGAAGGGAGTAGCAAACGATTGGTGATTGGTAGTAAAAGGAGCGGTGCACGACTTACGAACGTTTGAACAGAAATTTCGTTCATGATATTGAGCCCGCGATATGCAGGATAAAGTGAAGAAAAATTTGGAATTTGGAACTTTTTATACCGAAGGTCAGACCTTGACGCGAGTAGAATATGCAACACGTGTGATAGGAAACGCCCGCGATCTGAGAGAAAAATTGAGCGATGCGGATATAATCCGTCGGCTTGCAAAGCATTTCGACGAATAGGTGCGAAGTGCGGTGCGAGTGTAACAAATAAACGAGATCGACGAGTTTTTAGAGTTGCTCGAGGGCACGGACGTGGCTGGTCCACTGAATCACAAGAGAGGGGTGGTACAAGACAGTGGCTTCACGGCACGAGACCCGCAGAGATTTGACAGTAGGGGAACCGTGCGCAAGCAGGCGGCACGGCCATACCCGAGATACGAGAATCGGGCAATTCCTTTTAATAATAAAGGAGATAGATTTCCTCAATCACCAGGGCGTCAAGGAAGCAGAGTAGACGAAGGACAATGGCAGAAAAATTGGCCATGGCCTCCGGTAAATCCACCATGGGAGAATGGTCGAGAGCAACAAAGGCCACCGTGGCAGAAGAACAGGACCGAGCAACCAGGTGAACAGTATAAATCGTACCCCATAGGGTCCATTCATGGCACATACGATTCCGAGGGAACAAATAGCTGAGTATTCGAGATCTGGAAACACGACCTCGGGAAACACCTAGTCGTTGCGCCCGAAGAAGTCCAGAACATCGATAAATAGAAAGAAGAGCGGAGCGCAATGGAAAAACATGAAGAAAAGAAGAGTACGAGACAGAGGATGAACGCGAAAAAAAGTGAAAAGAAGGAAGTGAGAGATCAGCGAAGAAAACAGGAAAAAGACAGAAGCAGCGAACAGACGGTGAAGAAGGATGAAGAAGCGAGCACCGAATGGCGAGGGCAGGCTGAGTCAGGGGAAAGAACAGTTCAGGAAGACAAAAAAGGTATGTGGCCGGAAATCGTTGCCAGAGCTGAGGGAGTACCATACGTCAGAGGGCCAGCACCAAGGAAGGTGGACGAAATCGGAGAAAGCAGAGTGATATGTTCAATGTTGATGGAGGATCCTCGGAAATAAAGGGTGATTTTTTAAGAGCTTGAGAACTTTTTTTTAAAAAAAAACGCATAAAATTTGCAAAATCTCATCGGTTCTTTATTTGAAACGTTAGATTGGTCCATGACATTTACTTTTTGAAGATAATTTCATTTAAATGTTGACCGCGGCTGCGTCTTAGGTGGTCCATTCGGAAAGTCCAATTTTGGGCAACTTTTTCGAGCATTTCGGCCGGAATAGCCCGAATTTCTTCGGAAATGTTGTCTTCCAAAACTGGAATAGTTGCTGGCTTATTTCTGTAGACTTTAGACTTGACGTAGCCCCACAAAAAATAGTCTAAAGGCGTCAAATCGCATGATCTTGGTGGCCAACTTACCGGGCCATTTCTTGAGATGAATTGTTCTCCGAAGTTTTCGCTCAAAATGGCCATAGAATCGCGAGCTGTGTGGCATGTAGCGCCATCTTGTTGAAACCACATGTCAACTAAGTTCAGTTCTTCCATTTTTGGCAACAAAAAGTTTGTTAGCATCGAACGATAGCGATCGCCATTCACCGTAACGTTGCGTCCAACAGCATCTTTGAAAAAATACGGTCCAATGATTCCACCAGCGTACAAACCACACCAAACAGTGCATTTTTCGGGATGCATGGGCAGTTCTTGAACGGCTTCTGGTTGCTCTTCACTCCAAATGCGGCAATTTTGCCTATTTACGTAGCCATTCAACCAGAAATGAGCCTCATCGCTGAACAAAATTTGTCGATAAAAAAGCGGATTTTCTGCCAACTTTTCTAGGGCCCATTCACTGAAAATTCGACGTTGTGGCAGATCGTTCGGCTTCAGTTGTTGCAGGAGCTGTATTTTATACGGTTTTACACCAAGATCTTTGCGTAAAATCTTCCATGTCGTCGAATAACACAAACCCAATTGCTGCGAACGGCGACGAATCGACATTTCACGGTCTTCAGCAACACTCTCAGAAACAGACGCAATATTCTCTTCTGTACGCACTGTACGCATTCGTGTGGTTGGTTTAATGTCCAATAAAGTAAACTGAGTGCGAAACTTGGTCACAATCGCATTAATTGTTTGCTCACTTGGTCGATTATGTAGACCATAAATCGGACGTAAATCGCGAAACACTTTTCGAACCGAACACTGATTTTTGTAATAAAATTCAATTATTTGCAAGCGTTGCTCGTTAGTAAGTCTATTCATTATGAAATGTCAAAGCATACTGAGCATCTTTCTCTTTGACACCTTGTCTGAAATCCCGCGTGATCTGTCAAATACTAATGCATGAAAATCCTAACCTCAAAAAAATCACCCTTTATTTGTATGAGCAGGTGGAGAAAATACCGAGCCAATGGTATGACGAGAAACATCCGAGATGTCCGGAGATACCGGTAGAAATAGCAGGAATATCAGAAGTGCGTCTGATAGATAGCGAAAGTGAAGTGTCTTGTATCTCAGAGGAGTTTTTCAGGCAGAATGAAGAGATCCTGAAGAGTTGCCCGATGCTACCGGTCACGTCGACACAAGTCGTCGGAGCATTTGGTGGAGAAGTCGAACGAGTGAAGAAACAAATAATGGTAGACGCAGAAATGTATGGATCAACAGGGGAATTGCAGGTACTTGTTGTGCCAAAATTGGCAAGACCAGTCCTAATTGGAATCGACGGGTTGTTGACATTAAAAATTTCGATAGACGCCCAGCAGTGAATGTTAGCAGTCGGAGATAAAATAATCGCTAAATTGAGTGATGGGATGTGGCAGCATGTGAATCCGAAGCAATTTCATGCGATTGAACCAAGTGAAATGTGTGTCGCTGTAGAGACCAAGGATACCTCCGAGAGAGAGACAAGTATCTGCCTGATTGAGGAGGAGTTCGACGTCAAAACGGTCGAATGTAAAGGCTTAATATCGGAAATAAGGCAGAAGTTTAAGAGAATAGTCGAGAACAGGAGTGAAATTTTTGACAAACTTCCTGGAAGAATGACAAAATATGAGCACCGACTCCTACTAAAAGATCCAAAGCCTTACTTTCATGGTTCGTATCCGGTCTTGTTAATACAACGAGAAAGAGTACAAAAAGAAATAGAAAGGATGCTGCAGGTGGGTGTCATACAAAAATCCGAAAGTATTTACATAAACCCATTAATGCCGGTCACGAAGGATGATAATTCGGTACGTTTCTGTCTGGACGCTCGTGAGTTAAACAATTATTTAGTCAACGACTATAATACTACACCGCCGATCGAGGAAATCATCCAATGGTGTGGGGGAAAAAAGTAATGTCCACTTTGGATTTGACGAGTAGTTTTTGGCAAATACCACTTCATCCGGACTCGAGGAAATATACAGCATTTCAGCATAACGGGAAATGCTATGAATTTACAGTGACACCGTTTGGCCTGAAAACGAGCACAGCAAGTCTGATAAGAGCCCTCGACTTGGTTCTTAAGGATTTGGATTTTGTGATAAATTTCGTGGATGATTTATTGACAATGTCGACGTCACACGAGGAACACCTCGACCATTTACGAACATTGTTTGAAAGATTTCTAGAGCACGGAATGACGCTAAAATTCAGCAAATCGCATTTTTTCCGCCAAGAAGTAATATTCCTCGGACACTTACTCACGACAGAAGGGTTTAAACCTGATCCGGAGAAGATCAGAGCAATTCACGAATATTCGTGACCTCGAACAATAAAACTATTAAGGGGTTTTCTGGGATTAATTAATTTGTATACTAAGTTTACGAACCATCATGCGCACGAAGCTGCGCCATTGCTAAATCTTCTAAAAAAAGGGTGTCTGCTGGATGTGGAATGAGGAGATGAAAAATCTTTTGAGAAAGTGAAAAAATTATTCTGCAAAGAAATAATACTTCGGTTTCCCGATACTCGTAAACCATACACCCTCACCACAGAAGCGAGTGGATACGCGTTGGGAGCGATTTTGTTTCATAAAGATACAACTAGCGAAGCCAAAGTAGTCACGTTGCGAACCGGACACTGAAAGGGGCTGAGATCGGCTACATGACGACCGAGAAGGAGTTGTTAGCGATCGTGTAAGCACGTCAGAAATTTAGGACGTATCTGAAAAGAGCCCGGATTTACATAAAAACCGATCATAAAGCTTAAATTTTCTCGAAAACGTGTCGATTTACGACGGAAAGGCTCATGAGATGGGTGTTGTCCATCCAAGACTATGACTTACTGATGTAACATGTCGCCGGAGAAGCGAATATTGTGGCTGATGCGTTGAGCAGAGTAAAAGGGGTATACCGTTGGCCGATAAGGACGGGATCGTGCTAGTCGCGGGGATGCTAGCGGAGAGACTCTCGCGAAAACTCGAGAAAAAACTGAAATGCGTAGGAAAGATACAGCGAAAGCAAGAGGATATCCGGATCGTGATGTCGGATTTCCTCGCTGAGGAAAAACAAGGAGAAGAAGAACGGGAATTCCGACTGGAGAAAGGAATTATACAGAAAAAATCGAAAAACGGATTTTGGTGAGTCATCATACCGGAGAGCATGATTCATGAATTAATATAAGCTTGCCATGCGATGTAGGGACATCTTGGCCCAAGAAAATATACAAGGATGTTAAAGGAGGATTTCACATATCCCCACCTTGCAAAAATTACTCGAAGTATACTGAACACCTGCGATATTGTCAGAGAAATAAAATAGCGATACAAACAAGCTATGCATCGATGCAAGCCATCATACCTGAGAAACCGGGGGATTCAACATCAATACATTTTTACGGACCATTACCAGCATCGGTGGGCGGGGAAAAACACATCCTCATAACATTGGATGCATTTAGCAAATTTGTCGTGTTATATCCCATGAAAAAGGCGAACACGTCTACGGTAATAAAAAGAATATTCGACGATTATATTCCAAAGTATAGGAAACCACGAAGAATACAGGTCGACCACGGTACACCATTTACCGCGAAGAATTGGCTACAACAAACTCAAGGACGAGGATATTATGGCCGTATTTTCATCGATACGTCATCCTCAAGGAAATATCGTCGAACGTATTAACCGTGAGCTTGGAAGGTTTTTCCGGACTTTTTTGACAGAAAATCACGTAAGATGGTTCAAATGGGTGAAGATAATCCAAACTTGCATTAACGAGAGTCATCATAAAACAACCGAATTCACGCCAATCGAGCTGCAATGCCAAAGGGAATGGAACAAACAAATGGGTCTAAGGAAAGACGAAGAGGATAAAATAACATATGAAATGAAAATCGGTATCGCTGGAGAGAGGATTGAGAAAAAGGGCAGCGACAGGCGGAGAATTTCGACTCCACACACCGATTAACGAGTTTTGAAGAAAGTTTAATTAAAGCGTTAAAGCGTTAAAGCTAGTTTTAATTAAAGCGTTAAATGTTTCAGACCCGATGAAACAACTAACATCAAAATGTATGCCGTGATACGAAGGGCCATGATAGGATTAAAAAATACGTACGTTCAGCGACTTATTTAGTTATAGATTTAGATAATAAGAGACAGCGTGGAAAATTCCATGTTATCATGCTCAAGAGCTATAAGACAGAGACGGAAAAGACAGAGAAGAGAGAAGAGGACACGGTGAGTACAGTGAACGAAAAAAGGAGCGAGACAGCCGAGGGGCAACGGACGGAACCAAAACAACAGGGCCAACGCTCGGCCGTTACAACTGCCGCACCGATAAACAAGTCGGCGGTCATTGCACCAAGTATAGAGCCGGATAAACAAGAGCTCGGGACCTCAGGACAAATCAACTATACCGAGAAGAAGGCGCCAAATGCCGAGAAATTGCGGTTGGTCAGTGAAAGAGGCGCGATAAGTAGAACATCTGATAGGCCGAAAAGATGGGAGAATGCGGAGAAAGTAGAAGCGCCGTGTAACATAGTTACAACCGCTAGCCTACTTGATTATTTTGGAAGCACCTAGTACAGCGGGCACTAGGCCATTGCACCCGGACATATAAGAAAAACTAGCTACGTCACACCTCCGGAATTCCCTCGCTTCCGAAAGCAGCAGATCAGCGACCAGCTGGCCTCGCTTGGCGGCGAGGGGAAGACGGGCGGCGCGGCAACGGATAGCCGGGAAATTAAGAAATCGCGTTAGATTTTAAAATAAAAGCCGATAATGACGTAGAGGGTACCAGATTCGGGGGGAAGGATATAAAAGAGTCTGCGCGGAAGGAAATGCACGCTTATGCTTACGCACTTACGCTTTTAACACAAGTCTTTTAGTTCAAGGCAAATAAAAAAAACAAAGTTATCTACGATCACATTTTCGTTTAAATCCTTGGTATTGTGTGTGTCGAGAGATTGAGTCTGTGAAAAACGAGGACTGCAGAAAAAGGAAAGACAGGCGAGTTATTTCAATAACCTGAAAAATAATTAGTGGAATAGGGTAGAAATTGACATCAATCAAGAGTAAGATAGGTTTTAAGTGATAGGATTAATTTGTATAGAGCCAATTAAATAGAATTAAGCGAGTAATTTTAGGCGAATAGAATTAAGTCGCGTGGTATTTAAACCTGTAGGATAGCAAGAAGCGTATAAGCATACAAGTTAAAAAGAGAGAGTGAGGAAGTGAAATAAGTGCGAGAAAGAGAGAGGTATAGATACAATAGAGACATCGGTCCGAAGAGCGACTGTTTGACGCGTTTAACTGTGTGTGTGCGTGTCGAGTGAACGGCTCACTACTATCGCACAGAACAATAACAGACTACCGAGTCGAGTGCACCGAGAGCCTATGTACACGAAATAGCCAAAAAGAATTATAAGAATAATCGTAGGAATTACAAAATTTAAATGAATTGTATTGGTCATTGGTACCAGAAAACCGAACGTCAACATTCTGTTCTTAATTAATTGCATAAATAAACCCTATTCTCACCTACCAAGAAGTCTACAATTAATTACACCTGTGATCGAGCTCGAATTTCCCCTGGGAAAATAAGTTTAATGTCAACGATACAAATAACCGTTACATTTGGCGCCCAACGTGGGGCTCGACACAGACAAGAAAGACTGCGGTGGTGAGGTAGGGCGCGCACAAAATAAATAAATTCGGAGTAAAATCGAGAGCATGGATACAGGCGAGAATGCGAATATCTCGACTGAGCTCGAGGAATTAAGAATAATGGAAAGTATAGAGGATCATCACCGGCAGGAGGGGGTGCTGAAGGAGGTCAATCCTATGTATGGGAGTCCACGATAGCCGAACATTTGATGGATGACAGGCGACGAATAGATAAGAGGAATATACAGCGTTTTTCCGAAATAACACCGGTTGAAGAGAGCGAAAATGCAGGAGAAGAGTTCGCGAATAATTCGATGATCGGCGAAGTCGGCAGTACTCCTATAACCCAAAACAGGCCTGCGACGGTTACACCAGACCCAATTGGTGTAGGAGATTTAATGCAGTTTTTGCATAAGATGGAGGAGAATGTGATTGAGTGACAGCAGAAGATGGAAGAAAAGATCGATAAGAAACATGACGAGGTGATCCGGACTCAGCACGAAATAAAAGACGAGTGTCTAGATAGGATAACCGTATTGAGTGAAGCAACGAAGGATGAACTGGAAGGAGAGATCGCAGCAGTAGAGAGCAGGACGGATCGGAAAATTAAAGAAGCACAAAAAAATGTAAGAGAGGAGCAGGCGGCCACGGACAATTACGTTCAACAGCAGGTTGCTGGCCAGAGGGTGATCATGGAGAAGCTGGAGGAAAGAACACTAGAAATGATGTCCGAAATCCGAGCGGCTCGAGTAATCACTGAGGAGCACACAGAAGAAATTAAAAGATTAGGAGAAAATACACAGAGGACTAGTACATCCATGAATTTCGGGCAAACCATCGGAGCGGGGCTAAATGTCACTCGATTATATACTACGGCACAGAAGCCTCCGACGTACAATGGTGATGGAAAGGAGCGGCCCATGAGATTTTTCGAAGAATTTCGAGAGTTTTGTATCGCAGGTGTAATTGAAGATACCGAAATTCGACACACCATCGGGTCTGCATTAAAAGGTGTCACTAACGACTGGTAGCTGGTGGTGGAAGGAGCCGTACACGACCTGTAGACATTCGAAGAAATATTTCGTTCGAGATACTGGGCTCGCGACATGCAGGACAAGGTAAAGAAAAATTTAGAGTTCGGATCTTTTTATATGGAAGGCCAGATGTTGACACGAGCGGAGTATGCCACCAAAACTAAGTGACGAGGACATTATCCGTCGACTCGCGAAGCATTTCGATGAGGAAGTGCGCAGTGCTGTAAGAGTCCGACAAATCAGGGATATACGTATTCCAGGAACAACAAAGATACTTTAATAGAGGAGCTGTACGTGAGCAGACGGCGCGTCCATACCCGAGATATGAAAATCGAGAAAAATCTGCGAATAATGGTGGAATTCGATTTCCATCATCACTAGGTTGCCAGAGTGGTAGGGGAAAAAGGCCACCATGGCAAAACAACGGGCCATGGCCACCATCAAGGCCATCCTGGCAGGAAAACAGAACAGGACAATATCAGGTGCCGGAGAATAATAGACCTGCAGGACCTGAGTTACCGAAACAGGAGCGACAACCGAGCCACTAGATAAACAATATAAATCGTGCAGTTCAAGGCCCATTTGTGGCACACACGATTCCTAGGGAGCAAAAACCGGGATGGTTGGGAGCAGGGAACGCGAACTCGGGAAACGCGTAATCGTTGCGCCCGAAGAAGAACGAGAGATAAATAACAACGAAGAGGAGCGGAGCGCAACGATAAAATATGGAAAAAGAAAGAACACGAGACAACGGATGAATGCGAAAAAGAGAGAGAAGAAAAAAGTAAAGAACTAGCGAAGAAAAGTGGAAGAGGACAGAGAACAGGCTGTGGGAGAGGATCGAGAGGAGAACACCGAACGGCGAGGGCAGGCTGAATCTGTGGAAAACCGAATTCAGAAAGACGATAAAGGCACGTCAGTAAGTGATTCTAAAAATTGTGTATTAACATTCGGAATAGTTCAATTATTCAATACCAAGTGTCAAAATAAATTCATCATCAAATAATTAAACCATGAGTGATTCGAACTACATCTATCCTCCCACATTCGACGAGGATTGAACCGTCATCCTTAGCATCAAGTAAATACCTCAGTGAATATAACCCAGGGAAACTACGTGTTCAGTCGGTTCGGTAGTTCAGGTCCCTTGCGGAATTGATGCACGCCTACTGTCTTGGCATTGTACGGCCCCTGGAGGAACTCATTGACGTTTTATTAATTTCATACAACCATCGGGTTAACCCCGTTTCAATTTAGCCGCACGCACTGCGCTGATCAACCTGTGCAGAACCCTTGCGGAACACATGCACGATTAGTGGTATAGTATGATGTGGTTGGTCGGAGAGAGATCCAGCTTGTAGATCTATAACTCGTTAAATTCAACAAACGTCGTCCTAGTTCCTCCATCTCATACCTCCTTCTTCTATCATCATAGAACATTCATGGCCAGACGACGCGGAGGCCGCAAATATCAGATCCATCGAGTGCACTCAATCGTTGCTCAAACACTGAGCCTAGTGAATTCCCTAAAAGACACGCTCACACCGGAGCAAATCGCAACCGGTTTGATCGCCCTCAGTGAACCCATTAATAACTGTCGTTTACCCAGGAGCAACAACCGTACCATAGCAAAAGTAGCTCAACGAACGCGTGCGATACAGCCTCCTTCCAAAGCGGTCATAATCAGTAACGTGTCATACGTGGGACCTACGATCATTATCGCCGAAACCATTACAGCAGTACCTGCCGCACCGGACCACCCAGTCCCTGAACCAGCCGTTTCGATGCCAAGGAAGAACCCCTGTTGAGATGTAACTATTTTATGCCGTCAAGTTGGTCATGCGTCAAGACTAAACGACTTTATAACGTGTTGCTGGTGCATGCGCACAAAGAGAAATCTAGAACGAAAATGTATGTCCGACCGATACGTGCAAGTCTCTCTTTTATTGTAAGAAAAATCTGAAATATATATTGCTGTAGCGAACAAAAATATCGGACAGACATTAATAGAAGAAAGTATAGAGACTTTTTTTTTTAAAGTGCTCACTCTTAATTATATTCATATTTTATCGTACAAGAAGAGTTTATTATTTTCAAGGACCCATCCAAATCCACACATAACCTACAAAACGACAACAACTCCAAAGCTATTCCACGACAACCGGCGACCCGTCGGCGATTCATCAAGGTGGTCCAGTGAAGGCATCGTACATCCATCAAGCTGAGCAACACCCCAGTCATCACGATTGATTAGGATATACCCGCTACGCCCTACGTTCAACCACGCAGCCTAACACAATGTATGGCCGTAACCGGTGAGTAACCAGCTATTACCATTCTTATAATATTCGTTTTGACTCGAGGGAGAATTTCTGTTCAGCCCACATTAGTTAAAATTTCTAAGGTTAGTGAAGGTCTCCTCCCTACCGGTGAAGCCCCGTTCAAGCGAGACCTAATTTCTGCCCAAAATCCTGTGGCATCCTTGTGCGCATTCACATCTTGTTTTAAAGAACAAATCAAGATCTGTTGGTAGAACGCAACAACATGCTTTTATTAAAAACGTTCAGCTTTTGAATATATTTTTACGACCTTATATTCTCCTCGCCGTCTTCCGCGATGTATCGTTGTCAGGGTATCTGCCGGTCGGAGGCGGGAAACTTACCGCAGTCGAACACGTGTAGTCGATCCTCGGAGATAGTGGTTGAGATAGGAAGGAAAGGGGGCTGCCAAAGATTGCTCGTCGTAGTTACAAAGGAACTTTTGCGTTTATTGGAAATAATGTCGAATAGTTATTTGGATAAAGAAGTATAAGGGGTAGATAATAATAGATGATAATAAAATCGTAAAGTGGCCACGTCGGCCCGCGTCGCGTTTCTTTCCTCTCGTCACCGTTGCGTGGGGTCTCCGGCCGCTATGCCTTTGTCCCCGTAGAGTGAGGTCTCGTCGTGCGTGGTTAGCTCTCGTTACTCGTACCGCTCGACTCGAACTGCCGTTGCCAAGCCACTGCCTGCAGGTGCGCGGGCTCGCGCCTGCGCCTTGCGTCTTTCGGCGTTGCTCGCGTCGCCTTCCGAAGTGCGCTCGGTCGAAGTCGATCGAACTCGGGAAACGGCGTTTATAACATTTTGTTTATGTTATTCATTTTTCTATATTAAAATAGTAACATCTTAGATACTCACTGTTGTATAATCAATGCACCGTATACACACTTTAATCTTTCCACGTAGTCAATTTAATTATACGTCTATACATCCACACTGCATTAATATTCCACTCTTAGAATTTTGTAAAATAGTCCAGATAAGCAATAAACTGTATGTAGATACGATGTTTTACAATGTATAACCTCCCACGAGAACTGAAGACACGAGTTAATAATGTATATGCTATGTGCTAGCGTACTCGCTGCGCGCGCACTCGTCACAGCTACAGATATACTGTTAACACTAGCATGTCGGTGACGCGAACGCACGATATTTTGACAACGCAAGAATCGCTCAATCTGGCCGAAGGAGTGGAGAGCATGTCGGTGACGTGAACGCACGATATTTTACCCATCCAAAAATCGTCAAACGTGCCTAAAGAAGTTTTCACTTCAATTACTCGAATTTTTGGTACCCCTGGCGGCACAGCACGCTTGAACTTAATAATTTGCTGTGTCCAAGCGTGCGATTGTCACGGGGTAAATCTCTAATGATTGGATTTACGTTAAGTGAAGATTTTTATTCGCAATATATATATATATATGCGTTATAATTTTTGAATTTGAATGACGCTCTGCCGGGGCGTGCATGGCTTATTTATAGCAGGCGTGCGCCTACATATTTAAAGTGGCGGAACCCGGAGGGGGAACCCGCTAGCTAGGAGTCGTTAAGTGCTGCCATGCGGCGAGAACTATAAGATACTTATTTCTAGGAAATTGCGGAGCAGCCTTTAAAACGCTGCTTCGGTGTAAAAACTTACAACTAACAAGTTAAGTGCATGAAATTCGAAGATGGTAAGGACAATCAGCAATTTGGCGTTACACGATACAGTGCCGTAGTAGGAACACTCGATCCTGAATAGTGTCGCACTGTGCCCAGCTGTGCTCTAATTAAAAAACACTATGTATATGATGTGCTAGCAGAACTCGCCAGAACCGTCACCATACGGTACATTGCAACACCGATCTGTCGCTACCATGTCGGCCCATAAAGCCGGTTCTTCTACGTACGTCTATCGTTTTTGACCATAATTACGCGCCGAGTACATCACACGTAAAACAGAAACTAATTTTCATTTGTCATTGGGTGCAAGTTATCACAGAGTAACGGCGGCAACTGCTTCAAAATGTTTCACAAAAACGGAATAAGAATATCCGGCGAAATAGGCTATAACAAGAAAAATAGTCAGGGCTACATAAACAACCTAGAAAAGAAACAAAAATTTGAGCTTGAGGATCTACTGCAACGGCAAAATAAATTGCTTGCTAATAATGAGTATGTACTATTGCATATACTTGAAGTTGTAGTGAGTTCGAGTATTATGCAACAACATTTTTCTTTTTGTACAAGATTTATGTCCAAACTGCCAGACAAGGGTGAAAAAGTCACGCAATTCAGGAAAAAATTGATGAAAGAATTGGAACATCGCAATCAAGTTGATCAGGCAGTGAATCTCTTGTCTAGACTCAATATAGCATCAGAAGGGAAAGCTGCTATGAATGCCCTAGAGTGGACAGGAAAGTATGAAACAACACCAGCAGGCAACAAAGTCATTGTGTTGGACAGTGGCGATGAGAAAGATCCACTAAATATCCTTGCTCAGGTAAGTACTATATTGTATTGTAAATCATTGTTGTTACGACTTGAAGGAAGCCTTTTAATTAATCCACAAATTCTTCTATTTTCAAGATTTTATAACAGGTATCAAGTCTATTGGGCACAGCAGTCTCAAGAAACTGAGTAATATTAACAATTTTAAGTTGGTAGAGGCCATATTCAGGTTTAATATCAATCCAACAAGAGAGTATTGAATGTAATAAACAACATTATAGAGTTCTGATTTTATGATGCTTCTATTGGTGTTCCAATTGTTAAATTTCATAGCTCAGATTGGTACTATTAAAAGATGCACATGAGAAACCTGGGAATCTAAGCGGGAATTGATTTTCTATATAGAAATCTTCTTGGGAATGGATATTAAAAAGGAGAGTTTGTATGGGATGTGTTGGTTATACTTGACGCCATGCAGAACATTGGACATAATGTTAGAGCTTTATTGGGGATAACCATTCATTATATACTTCTTTAGTGGCTATTACCAGAAGAGCCAACAAATTCACATCAGATTCATGAAAATCAGGTGGTTTTTCTGGAACAGGTTATACATTGAGATTAACTTCAGACTTCATCCAAAAATAATGGGTGCATATTCCAGCTGATTTTTGACATAATCACTTGCCCATGATCAATCTAATAATTTGCATACAATTTGTGCATATAACTCGTTCTTCAAAACAGTAACTTTGTTCCTGCCTTCAGCTCTCGTCCAGTGACCATATATATGAAATCTGATATTTCTAAAGTTTTATTATATAATTTATTCTTGTAACTACATTTTTCCTTAGTAATTTGTGATAATACATTTACTCCTATCCATTCCATCTGAATATTCCATATCTAGTTATTTATAAAATCATTCCAATTGATTAATTTTCCGTAATTCGATTGCCCATGTAACACATGTTTCTTTCTTTAATCCACATTTCGCTGCCCTTTTACCAAAATGTTCTACTCTCATCCTATCGTGCTTATTCCCTTCCAAGGAAAAAAGAAAAATATCAAATTTGTTTTGTTACCCTCATTTTGTTACAGCAGAGCATGGTATGACAACGTTTTTAGACGAAATGATGTAAATATTACAATTTTTGCCACTGCTTGTAGGAACTGCATACATCAGTCGTAAATAGCACTTTGTGCTCATTTACAGCTGCCCAGATGCTTACTATTGAAGCATTATTACAGTGTGACACAGTTATGTTATAAGAATATGCATGAAACTGTTTCAGATCGTTTGATTAACCAGGTTGCTAAAATATGTTTAAATAGATGTATTCAACTTGCAAAGTAATTATATGGGCATATTCAATGTTGTCATTGGTTATATTATGATTATAGAATCATTTGTTCAGATAAAACTTCTCACATGGGCATTGTGAAAGTCAAACCTGATGCCCTATCTAATCACCTAAATCCAGCATGGTACCTTTAGGTGGTCGACAACTATAAATTTTTCCATGCTTTAAATGGTAAAATAGATGTATCAAACTTCCAAGTGAAAACCAAATTTCAGTACTGTTGAAGATGTTCATACATTATGTAGCATTAAATTGATCAAATTCATTGATGGAACTTAATAAATGACACTATTAACCCCTTGGCCTACGATTTAAGATGCAACAGAGCGGTCCCAAAACCTAAACAGAACTGCCGAGCCTTCGAGCCATTCCACGACTCAGCAAATCTATCTTAAGTTGTACCAGTTGTACACGACTTACGTGGGGTGCCGTACCTATTAGAAAGATATAATTCGGAAAAAGTCCATTTATTTTATTATTTATAATAATTTTATATATAATATACGGACCGATGTACTACGGGCCAGGCACATGATAAACAGTTTTAGCTCAAAAACCTGACCACGAGCTTCACATGTGGTTGTAGGCGAAAGGGTTAAGGAAAAAAGTGGAGTTTTTTTTAATGGTAAGAGCTTATTGATTGGCCTATGTGTTAAACTCTACAGTACTCCACATAAATTAATTTTAAAAAAAAACCTGAATTAGGTTAACTCTAATCTGGGACACTTACGTCCGGACTAATTATGAATTTTTTTTTTGTGCATTTCATTGTAAATTAATTGCAAAAAATTTGCTTCAACCGTGTATACAGGTACTCTGTTCTTGTGCAACCTAGTAGTGCTTATCATGTACTTTTTGCTGAGGTCAGCAGTTGCACACTGGCCATGGGACACAGAACAATTTCAAGATGGGCTACATCCCACTAATCACTCACTACTTTTCCACGATATGCACTGTGCATTCGACACTGCTTCATTCATTGTTTAGTCAGTTCATCTCCGGGCGTCGACCCTTGTTACAGCAAAAATAAATCATTTTACTTTTAGTACTCACAAGGAAGGATAGTTTGGTGTCCCCCTCCGATTTTGATCAAACTTATGTATGTTGTAGAGCATTAAAAACTAAAAGACACGTATTTTTTTTTATCGGCGGAAAAACATTTCTAAGGGGTGAAATCGCCCTTCAAAGTTAAACATGTCGAGGGGTGATTATGCAGTTTCACCCAGAAGGCGTCAATCGATTGTAATGAAACAAAAACCAAAATACTCCTCATTGAAGACAATAAAAATTCCACGTGAAGTTGAAGAAAAATATTCATTTGCAGGGGTGAAACTCCATAATCACCCCTAACTTTGGAGGGCGATTTCACCCCTTAGAAATGTTTTTCCGCCGATAAAAAAAAATACGTGTGTTTTAATTTTCGATGCTCTGCAACACACGTGAGTTTCATCAAAATTGGAGGGGGCCACCAAACTATGCTTCCTTGTCAGTCACTGATTTAATACGAGCCCTAATTTACATGATCCAATCTCCACACGTTCGCGAGTGTGGTCATCAATTAACCCGAACACAGTGACCAGTCAATGGTGTGTAACTCGCAGCTAACCGCACGTTATTTGAGTTAGAGATGCAATACACTTTGCTTCATTTTTCTTACATGTTTTAATTTATTAATGTTCGCGAGTTTTCACAGTTTTAACCATCATCTATTATAACCTTACTGTTTTAATATATATAGTAATGTTAATTATATGTTGAAATTTCTCTGTGCAAACAATTTATTTATTTAACCTCCCCATCACCATACCATGCTCCGATTCCTAGCCAGTGCATTCTGGCTTATGACGGAAATTAATATAAATTACTCCTAGCTGCATCTTAATTTGCAAGTTATAAAATCCAGAATGTAACAGACACAATGGACTGTTTACATATAATTTTATAATTCAGCAACTTTGCTCCAGTAAATGGTAAAGAGATGTCATGCCCATCACAGGTTTTTATATGATATGGACTGCAGTCATAGCGAATGCACAGTGCCACTGTAAAGTTTGGAATGCATAATGGTACCTTTACGATTAGAGTGTTATCTTTCTTGTTTTGCAATGGAATTCGTGATATTTGACATCTGTCATAACATCTTGATGTATAATGTAAGCATTGCTAAAATTTATGTTACGCATCATATTTTTAAATGTGCTATGCTGTTGAACTATATTTAACTTTGAAGCTCTGTTATATCTACCAGATATCGGAATCAGCTTTATTATGTAGCCCACTTACATTTTCCAATGCACATTTGCTGTCTGTACATTGCCCATTAAAGCTTGATCTTCATATTTTTTTTATTCTTCAAATAGAAGAATTACACATAACATGATTCTTTTTAAAACATTTATTAACTTCAAATTTTTTTTGTGTGATATTTTTCGGTCTTCCCCCATTGATTGTGTTGTTGGAGTCACAACAAACATTTGTAGCACAATAATAATTTTAAAAATATCAAAATTGGGAAAAGTCCTTGTAAACAATTACCAATTTTAGCGACCTTAACGCCTAACTTTTCGGAGTGTCAAACGGCCTGGCATATCGTCGAACCTCAGTCAGACGATTCAAAATTTTCAAGAGAGGCTAATAAAAGAGGAAGGCACGATGAGTGCTGAATGTGAAACGACAGTGTTAGTTGTGAAGTAGCAACAAGTCATACAAATTGAAAAAACAAGGACAACAAGAAAAAGAAGCGGAAGGATAAGAAGGACGTTAAGTGTTATTGTTGTCAACAAAAAGGGCACTACGCGCGCGAATGTCTTCATCGTAAACGAACTGACGGTCAAAATGTTCCCAGTGCAGGAACAAGTGGTTCGGAAGGGTGCGCATTCGTCGCGGTGTCGAGTGAAGAAAATATAGTGCAAATTCTCCACAAAGGGCTATCTGTTGGGATATAACGAGAATTACTAAGTGTCGATAACAAGGACGCATGGTTTGCTGACAGTGTGTGCTCGCAGCACGTCACATTCCGAAGGGATTGGTTCACGGAGTTCCGTCCAAGGAGGGATGGCAGCACAATACGACTCGATGATGGCGAGTGTAGAGTGACAGGTGAAGGAACGATGGCAATGGAGAGACTTGTGAACGGTGTGTGGAGCGATGGCGTCATCAAAGACGTTCTCTATGCGCCGGAGGTTTGGAAAAATCTGTTCTTGGTTGGTGCGTGCACAACCAAGAAGGAACATCGTGTCGTGTTTGACGGGGACTGTGTGATAGTCTCAAAAGGTAACGAGGTAACGGCAACGGGCCTGAAGCAGTCAAATTACATTTATTTGCTATTTTTCCGGGTGAAATGTGTCGGTGAATATTACTGTAACGAGTCCCAAAGATTGGCATGGACACCTTGGTCATATAAACAAGCGTGCATTAAATGAACTCGTGAAATCAGGGGCTATCGGCCGTGTCAAAGTGACTGATAAGACTGATTTTTTCTGCGATGGTTGTCAGCTGGGCAAGTCGCATAAACTCGTTCGCAAAAACCAGAGAAAAAGTGTGTAGACTACCGGGCGAGTTTATTCATGCCGATGTATGCGGGCCGATGTCAGAAGAGTCGTTTGGAGGCGCGAGATTTTTCATACTATGCAAGGACGACGCTTCGGGTTTCAAACACGTGGCTTTCCTGAAACACAAGTCAGACGTGTTCGAATGCTTCAAGGTCTTCGAGCGGGAAGTGGCGAATAGGTTCGGGCGCGTAATGATGGTTCTGCGAAATGACAACGGTTGTGAATTTTGCAATAAAGAGATGACAAAATATTTCCAAGTGCGCAATATTAGATACGAGACGAGTGCTCCACATGCTCCTGAGCAGAATGAGAAGATGGAGCGAGAGAATAGAACGGCCGTCGAGTGCGCGAGGACAATGATGCAATAGAAGAATGTTCAAATGTCACTTTGGCGGAAGCAGTTAACACTGCTGTGTATTTGTTGAACAGAGTGTCCGGAACTGGGCGTTGGGACGGAAAAACTGCGTACGAGCTGCGGATGGTTAAGAAACCCAATCTTGAACATGTGCGAACGTTCGGAGAGGAATGTTTCGAACACGTGCCAAAGCAATTTACGCATAAATTCAATGCACGAGCAAAGAAAGCGCTTCTAATCGGTTACGAGAGAGAGTCAGTAAACCACAGGCTGTATCACTCAAAGACGAAGAAGGTCTCGATGTCCAGGAACGTAACTTTTCGTGGAAGTCTTAAGGAAAAAGATACAAAGGGTGAATCTTTGGAAGATCAACAAGAATGGTTATTACCGATGAACGATGACAACGTTTATGATTAACAAAATAATATACCACCAGCCGGTAATCGAGAGGACATACCACTGGTTGATGAGGCAAGAACTGTACTGAGAGTCGATAATCGTCGTGATGTATCACAAAAACAGCATGCGAACGAGAGCCGCGTTCTACGTGATTGCGCACAGTTGCCTATTCCCAAACGGTACGAGTTAAATTTTGCAGAACTAAACACACCAACAAGCTATGAGCGTGCTGTGCAAGGACCTGATGCATCTCAATGGATGAAAGCTATTAACGAGGAGCTTAAAGCTCATGAGGTTAATAACACATGGGATATAGTACCCAGAAATCGTGAAAAGAAAACAATCGACTCACGACGGGTATTTCAAATCATTCAAGATGCGGATGGAAGCGTGCAACGTTTCAAGGCCGGACTGTGCGCCAGAGGATTCCTGTGAGATAAAGGAGTGGACTTTACTGAAACTTTTTCACCTGTCGTTCGCTATGATTCTCTGCGGGTCTTTCTGGCGATTGTTGTTCGAGCGAGTTTAGAAATGGCGCCATTTGATGTTCACACTGCATTTCTTTATGGCAAGCTTCAACAACAAATATACCAGGTGTACAAGTATGAAATGCGGATTTTTTTTTCTAACAAAACATGTTAAATTCGGAAGAATGATAAAAAGTGGTTTATTCAAAGTATGCTCCATCGCTTGTTATACATTTTTCCCATCTTTCAGGCACTTTGTGAATACCACGCCAGTAAAAATATTCCCCTTTTGCTGCGAACCATTCATCGAGCCATTTTTTCACATCTTCGTACGAACCAAAGCGCAGCTCAGCAAGTGCGTGACATATCGATGCAAACAAGTGGTAATCGGAAAAAGCCAAGTCTGGTCAGTAAGCCGCATGTGGTAGAACTTCTCAGCTGAGTGTTTCCAACGTGTCGCGAACCGGTTTTGCCGTATGTGATGGAGCATTGTCATGAAGAAAAATGTGTTGTCTTTGTGTTGCCTCTTTCGGTATTCTAGTCTTTTTTCAAGCAGCAAATGGTTTTAATCGGCCAATTGTTGTTGGTAACGTTCAGTATTAACTGTTTCCCCAGGTTTGAACAGCTCATAATAGACCACGCCCCTCTGGTCCCACCCAACACAGAGCATCGCCTTTCTGCCAAAGCGATTCGGTCTTGCGGTCAATGTGGATGGTGCGCATGGGTCTACCCATGATTTTTTACGCTTGGGATTCTCAAAGTAAATCCACTTTTCATCCCCTGTAACTATACGATCCAAAAATGACTTCCTTTTGTACCGAGCGAGCAAAATGTCACATGTGTTTTTGCGCTTTTCCATTTGCCTGTCGTTCAACTTATGTGGTACCCATCTACCGGTCTTCTGAATCTTTCCTATCTCTCGTAGTCGATTGGAAACAGCTTGTTGACTAACGCCCAATTTTTTTGGCGGCTTTCCACGTTCCTTGTCTGCAACATCGACATCTCCACTTTTGAAACACTCCACTTTTGAAACCATCGTTCACACGTTTCTTGCGATGGAGCCTATTCACCATAAGCTTCTCGAAGTAATCGGTATGATTTAGCGGCAGTTTTCTTCAAATGAAAACAAAAAATTAATGCTGTCCGCGAATGCTCTTTGTTCGGTATAAATTTCGACATATTGAACACAACAACACAACACTATGCACACACTTTTCCAATTTATCACTCGTGCGCGTCTGACACTTATTGATGACACAACAAAATGGCGCAGTGTCAAATCTTCATAGCACAAACTGGATTCGTGTGCCATCTGTTGTCTGAAATCCGCATTTTATACTTGTACACCTGGTATATGGAAGTGCCTGCGGGTCTGAACGTGAACGAAGGTATCAGCGGAGTGGTGTGTCAACTCAATAAGTCACTATACAATTTAAAACAAGCACCGCGGTGCTGGAACGGAAATTTTGTCACTTTTTGAGATAGTTTAGTTCTGTTCAAACAGATGCAGACGAGTACATCCTTTGCAGTAAATTCAAGGAAGTGGCAATATATTTACCTTTATTTGTGGATGACAGTCTAGTCGCATGTAAATCCAAAGAAGTATTAAATAAAATTATTGGTGAGTTACGGAGTGTGTTTGACATCACTATAACAGTCGGGATAATGTATAAACGTGGCGGAAGCGAGTCAGAGTTAATTGGCTACTCAGATGCCGATACGCGAACGATCTCGAGACAAGGAGATCGACGACTAGATATATTTAGTTTAGCAAACGGTCCTGTATCCTGGGCATCACGGAGACAAAAATTGGTTGTACTCAGTACTACGAAAGCGGAATATGTCGCTGCGTCGACAGCAGCGAAGGAGGCAATCTGGTTACGAAGATTATTGTGCGATATTGAAAATGAATGTGAGAAAGCTATTACATGTTCATAATCAGAGTGCGATTTATTCATCGCAAAATCGTGAGTTTCACAAAAAAATGAAACATAACGATATACGAATCTATCATTTGCGTTAAATGACAGCCGATAAAGTAATTAAAGTGAAATATGTACCCTCGAAAAGTCAAAGGGCGGATATTTTTACTAAGGCTCTACCGAGAGAGCGTTCTGAATCATTGGGAGAATATCGACTGAAATAGTGTGACTTCAAATGTCAAAACGGCAGAAGTGTTAGAGATTGTCTATTGCATTTGAATTCTCCTTTGTTAGCTGTGTGCACAGTAAGTGGTGGCTATGCGAAACTCGAGCGTGCAAGTAGCAAGCTCACGCAGTATGTGGTTCCGGCGACGCTCTCGTACCTCACTTTGTACTGCGAGACATTCTGAGTCAACTTTTTTTTTTACACAATATATAACAGCGCTTAATCACGCATAACCTTCGCGAGGCTCAATTTTATTACCCTATATCATCACCCAGTAAAGAACAGTATATACTTCCAGGTACTCTGGTTCAACACATTGCATGCTAATTTAAACACATGAGTAAAATCGTGTCAACCGAGACATCTTTCAGGCAGCAGGATCTTCAAAATTTTCGTTGTCATTCTATAATTCCTTTCGAACAAATAAATGTGTTAAACAGTATAAACAAATTTTTTAACTTCAATGTTTCAGCAGTTACTAGGGGTTGAAGTTTTGTAAAAACGGTAAGAAATTGACAATATTCTCTCTTTTAAATGTTCATATCTTCGGTTTCCTTCGTACTACAGACTGTTTCGAATACTTATTTTAAAGTTCCTGAAACCCAGTTTCACCCTTCGGATATTGATTGTGACGAAAAAAGTTGTATTTATTATTGGGATGTGCCAACCTTTCGTGTTCTTTACTATTTCTCGGTTGAGATGGCGCGGGAGGCATTTTCGCCTGCAGAATACTAAAGTGTTGAGTTCCTGATGCGCGGGAAATTATTTAAAATATCGTTCAGGGTACCAAAGATGCTCAAGTCAATTCGAAGTAAATATACGATTGGTTGATATTTCAACTGTTAATTGTGCATATTGTTACAAGTATTTTAAGAGGTTTTTGTTAACCCTTAGCGGCCACACGGGGTAACTAGTTACCCCAGGCTCAGGAAAAGTGAAATTAGAGGTCTAAAATCTTTGAAATTGATACAAGTAACGTCATCTTATCAAATTTTATGATTTGTAATTTTTTTCATTTTTCCCTCCAGTAATTTTGCAAAATAAATATACTTTTTGAATGATCGGCGGATATCGTTATTTTTTTATGGTAGTGGTATATCTTGTGCGTACAATCCTAAAATGTTAGCCCTTAATATTGAAAAATGGCGGAGTAATGAATTTTTGTCTGAAAAAAGCCATTCTTGCTGAATTTTCACATATATGACCAGTTTTTAGAACGCCATCTATAAATTGACGGATAAAAATCATTTGAAATGTTAAAAAACTCTTCAACAAACATGAAACAATCGGTTAGAAGTCTTAAAAAACCCATATGTCTTGTACAACTAAGTTCTTCAGCGTGGGGTAATGAGTTACCCCATGTGGCCGCTATGTGTCCTGGCTGAGGTGTGGCCGCTAAGGGTTAACGACTCAAAGTTCAAACGTATTCTAATTTTTACAATTCCTATGTTTTCTTCGAGCTAGTTTTGCGGTGGTGATTCCTGGATGCTGATTAGTGGGGATGGCTTAACCCCTTCAGTGTGAGCGTTATCCAGTAGTTGTCCTGTTGCAGCCTCCTCCGCGGAGCCTTGCGAGACTAGCTGGTAGGGTACACGCGTGTTTTTCAGGATGGTCCCAAGTGGCTCTGGTGAGAACATCTGCAGTGATTTGTGAGTCCGAGCCTTTCCTTTTATCCGTTCGACGATGCAAAAAGTCACGTCCGACGGTTATTGTAAAGACAATAATCAAACGTGTTTTTGAATTCCGCTTTCCTTTACAGCAAGGCATCCACACATATTGCCCACTCTTTAGCGAAAGCCCCCTGTTATCGAAGGGTTTTATGATCCTCAGTACGAAGGGCTTGGAGTTTGTCTCTACCCTATGATAGTTTTAATTTATCGTTACCCTCCAATAATAATTAAAAGAGGATTCGTCACTTCGTTGTCAAATAGCATACGGTACAGAAAAATTCACTTGTATAGGCGTCAGTCGCTGCAGCGGCATCGTTATTTTACAGACGCGGTTACAATTTTCCACGCTTGACTAGCTCCATCGCCGTTGACTGGAAGAAAGGGAGGGGGGCTGTCTTAATCCGTTAAGAATTAATGACAGCCCGGAATCAAACGGTGAACCCCTAGAAATCTGGCCTGGTGCGTTACCAGTTACGCTTCCGTAGCTTTGGCGAAATTAATTCACGATTTCTAATTTTTTAAATGATAATTACCTGGTTTGTTTTTATGTTGTGGTGAATTAGTGAAGCAATCGGAGTCTACAAGTATGAGGGATTCGATAGTTTGAGATTTTCCTGTAAAGGATGATCGATATTCGATATATTGATCGAATAATTGTTAATTATTTCCGTTAATCGCAAGTGATTATACATTAAACCAATTTTGGAAACCATTATAACTTCATCGATAATTATTAAGGCAGAATTTCTCATTTCGTCTTACAATAATTTTTAAACCCCATCGGATCGTTTTCTATACTTGATCGTACGTTCGTGTTTAACGAGGAATTGACACAGGCGATGGACAGTGAACCCATCAATATTGTTAATGGAACACAGTTAGTATAACTTTATTTTCAGGAAGTCAGGTAAGCATGTAGGATAAGGCTCGTTGCACGAACGGTCGTCCACTTGGTGATCGATTCCGCGGGGGAACAACTGTGCGAAAAAACTCGGTGTTACTTCGTCGGTTACGAGAACAATATATATATTTGGTTAGATACAAGGTAACTGGTAATACTTTGTGGAGAGTAAAACAAAATAATAGAAAACGTTTTTTGTTTTGGGAAATCGTTGACGAACGCTCCGTGCGTTGTTCTTTCTCGTAATGGCATCGCGCCAGTAGACATTTTGCCTCGCGTTGAGTCTCGTGTCGTATATATTCTTCGCAGTACGTCCTCACGTGAGCGCTTTGTCTTGCTAACTGCGTTTCTTGCTAGCGACGTCGAGGCTGCTCGGCCCGCGCCGGCGCGTCGTAGTCGACCCGCCTTTCGGCACGCTACCCGCATGCGTCACGCTCAACGCTGGTTCTTGACAATATTAAATGCTGATTGTCAGTCTGTACTGTTACGGCTATATCTATCTAAATTTTGCTTAACTCAATATGTTATAGTTTTTGTTAGAAAACTTTTTCCGGTGCTTCCCTCTCTACTTATGTCAAATTGAATAATGTCACTTTTCGAAATCTTCTCACTTGTAATTTTATCAATAACTCGTTTTTTATCAGCATTTAACTCTGCGATCACTTGAATAAGATCTACATTGAATTTGTCATCCATGCCCTTAAAATCATTCATTGCATCTTTTACTTCAATAGATACGCACTCTAAAATTTCTCCTTTATCACGAGGAACCATTTCTTACGAATCTTCTAGCACTATTTTTTTACTTGTTCCTCGACATAGTTTATTGCACATTTTATGTCGGTGCATTATTTGTAATAGCGAAAAGCATCTGCCAACTACGATTTCAAAGGGAACAATATACCAGAGTAAGCATCGCACCCATAACTCAATTCGTTAGTATCTCCATCGTTTAAATAATAAAAGGAGTGAACATAATAATTTTCCGTACACTATACATATAGTTATGGATAAGATGTGGACAGAAGCGCTTCTTTAAATGCGTAGATTCACCAATTATATGCACTTTCAAGTACATTTTAGGCATGGTCTTTGTAATGTTGTACCATCTCGCAAAATCATAGATTCCCGGAATACAACCTCTGCAGGCTCGCAGGATAATACGTTTCGATCAGTCCAGACAAAATAAATCTCCCGATTCACTATCCAATCATTCGATGTTTATGCGGTATTTCTGAAATCAGAAGCTTCAAAAGCGCCGCTCCGTCACTTATGCAACACTAGCTTTACCAAAGACAGAATACCACTGATTAGACCAGATCTTAAACTTTTAATTACTCTTTCAAATTACTCCATTTCGATTTCCTTAAATACTTTGTTGTACAATCTGTTAAAATAGTCGATAATTTTCGAACATATTGCATATGCATATGTAGATATTTGATATGTTAATCTTCTGCGTAAAATCACATTTCCAATAACTACCAGGTCTATAAATATGAAACCGGAATTTGCCCATAGATGGCCCTAGCTGTCAATGTAGTTACCGTCAAACCGCGTCATTGGCGCCATTTCCTTGTTGACATCTCTGACAAAGATTTTCAACTCACAACAATACAAGTTTCATACAACAGCATAGTTTGTAATAGCGTTGAACATGTCGAATTTTGTACCTGGAAACTACGATTTGCGGACAGCATTGATTTTCTGTTATCAATTGAAGAAAACTGCTGCAGAATCGCATCGAATGCTTGTCGAAGCTTACGGTGAGCATGCTCTTGGTAAATCACAATGCTTTAAGTGGTTTAAAAAATTCAAAAGTGGCGATTTTAACGTGAGAAACGAAGAACGTGGAAGACCACCGAAAAAGTTTGAAGGTAGCGAATTGCAAGCATTGTTGAATGAGGATGACGCTCAAACGCAACAACAAGTCGCGGATCAATTAAATGTGACACAAGAAGCCGTCTCCATACGTTTGAAAGCCATGGGAAAGATCCAGAAGATGGGAAAATGGGTTCCACACGAACTGAATGAAAGACAGCAGGAAAACCGAAAAACCACTTGCGAAATGCTGTTCGCCAGGTACAAAAGAAAATCATTTCTCCATCGAATTGTGACTGGCGATGAAAAGTGGATATATTTTGAGAATCCTAAGCGTGAAAGATCATGGGTAACTCTAGGCGAACCATCGACACGACTACGAGGCCAAATCGCTATGGACGGAAGGCAATGCTCTGTGTTTGGTGGGATCAGAAGGGTGTGATCTATTATGAGCTGCTAAAACCTGGCGAAACCGTTAATACTGAACGCTACCGACAACAAATGATCGATTTGAATCAAGCTTTGAGTGAAAAACGACCAGAATATCAAAAAAGGCAACACAAAGTGATTTTGCTTCATGATAATGCACCATCACACACAACAAAACTGGTCAAGGATTGAGGCGTTTAGTTGGGAAATACTTTCGCATGCGGCTTACTCACCAGACTTGGCTCATTCCGATTACTACTTATTTGCATCGATGGGACACGCACTTGCTGAGCAGCGCTTTACTTCTTACGAAAATGTACGAAAATGGCTCGATGACTGGTTTGCCTCAAAAGAGCAACAGTTTTTTTGGCGTGGCATCCCCAAATTGTCAGACAAGTGGGAAAAATGTATAGCTAGCGATAGGCAATACTTCGAATAAAATATTTTTTATCATTTTCATACAATAAACGTGTATTTTCTATACAAAAATTCCGGTTTCATATTTATAGACCTGGTATACGAGGTGCACAAGTATGAAATGCGGATTTTAGACAACAGATGGAGCACGAATGCAGTTTGTGCTACAAATATTTGACATTGCGCCATTTTGTTGTGTCATCAACAAGTGTCAGACGCGCACGAGTGATAAATTGGAAAAGTGTGTGCATGTTGTTGTGTTGTTGTGTTTAATATGTCGAAATTTATACCGAACAAAGAGCATTCACATCAAGAGATCCACATCGACCGCAAGACCGAATCGCTTTTGCAGAAAGACGATGCTGTGTGTTTCGTAGGATCAGAGGGGCGTGGTCTATTATGAGCGGTGAAAACCTGGGGAAGCGGTTAATACTGAACGTTACCAACAAGAATTGACCGATTTGAACCGTTCGCTGCTTGAAAAAAGGCCGGAATACCGAAAGGGGCAACACAAAGTCATTTCTCTTCTTGACAATGCCCCATCACATACCGCAAAACCGGTTCGTGATACGTTGGAAGCACTCAGCTGGGAAGTTCTACCCATGCGGTTTACTCACCGGACTTGGCTCCTTCCAATTACCACTTGTTTGCATCGATGGATCACGCACTTGCTGAGCAGCGCTTTGGTTCGTACGAAGATGTGAAAAAATGGCTCGATGAATGGTTTGCAGCAAAAGGGGAAGATCTTTACTGGCGTGGTATTCACAAATTGCCCGAAAGATGGAAAATGTATAACAAGCGATGGAGCATACTTTGAATATAGCACTTCTTATCATTCTTTCGAATTTAACATGTTTCTTTAGTAAAAAAATCCGCATCTCATACTTCTACACCTGGTATATGGTATATATATATATAAGACTAGAATGGCAATTTATTCTTCCCCCCCACTCCTCGCCACTCTCGATAAGTTCGATGGTGGCTGTGGCCTGTTCACTCGCACAATCAGCTTATGAGCGAACGAGCGAGCGTGCTGATCAGCTTTTTAAACCGCCGTGGGGTACATGTACCCCTAGTCAAGCTCTTAAGGCATATGTGCTGATGCTTAGCAATTTTTCTAACATATAGACATGGTGATAGTGGCAGGGGGGGAGGCTGATTGATTGTTTATTATGGCCTAGCAAAAGTCGGGGCAAATTAAAAAAACCAAGGAATACATTTCATTTTCATGACGCACATACCGAATCATGAACTCCTACTTGCTACGATCACACAAGCGAATCTTAATAAATAACTCAAACTCAAAGCCTACTTTCGAGCATCTTGGGGAATGAGGTAGCAGTGAATTCGCAAGGCATAACTTTGTGCACTCATGTACTAATATCACTCTGAACCGGAGATGTCGACTCACTGATGAACAGTGCAGACAGCAGTGCTCTTGAGTTACAATAATTTTTATTTAGCTTTGTTTACTTCTTGGTTAAAGAAGTACAAATAAAGTCTGAATTCAAAAATAAAGTGATATGGAGAAGCAGTTATGAAATGGGGAAGAAAATACCAAAAGTAGATTGCTGACAGATGAGAAGAATTTCGATAGGTAGACGTTCGATATGCTGGAATAAGGAAGGAGGAAGTATGTACGCGAGTGGAGCGTCGAAGATCGTCATTACACAAGCAAAGACTTCATGAAGATACCATGACGATTTGAGGTAAAGACTTAGGAAAATGGCTGTACGAAGACAATACGATCTCTGGTTCTGGACTGAAAGCCATCTAAGCTGGTAGGGTTTGATGTGCTCGTCTCGTCTGAGATTAAAAATGAAGCGGTCTTCACAGTTGATCAGCCTCTGGAGTTTTATGCATAATCCATCCGTAACATCCGTAACATCATTATATACTAGGCAGCAATAGTTCCAGTAAACTGTCAGGCTCGATTCATCGATGAATGGAAAAATGAAAGGTGGTCAGAAGACAAAATTATACAGGGTGCACCATATTTTATGTCGGTATGTAAACATTGAATAACTTTAAAAAAAAAACAACGGATTTCCATATATGAGGTTTTTTTAAATTTAATTTGGTACTTTACAATTTATTTGGACTAGTTTTTGAATACAACATTAATCAAGTGGCCGCCTTTATTGGCCAAAGCAAAATTTTCCTTTTTGGTGCGTTTTCCATCACTTTTTCGAGCATGTCGGGCGGTATAGCGATGCTTTCGGCACGAATGTTTGCCTTGAGCTCGTCAATGGCTTGAGGCTTGTCCCCAACAAGCCTACATTTTGCTTTTCAAATAACCCCATAAAAATAAGTCCCGAGGGGTCAAATGTGGAGATCTGGGAGGCCAGTCAATGTCGCCATTTTTTGACATTACACGTCCAGGGAATTTTTGTTGCAAAAACTGCATTGTTTGATTTGCAGTGTGGCATGGCACACCGTCTTGTTGAAACCAATAACCGTCCAGACCTTTTTCACACATCTGTGAGAAGACATAATGAGCCAACATCCACCGATATCGATTCCCATCGACTCTTTCGCCTTATCTGAAGAAAAATGGCCCAATGATGGTTTTGGCGCAAACGTCGGCCCAAACAGTCACTTTTTGGTCACGCAATGGTGTTTCATGGATCTCGTGTGGATTCTCTGTTCTCCAAATGCGGCAATTTTTCTTGTTAACGGCGCCTGAGAGTGTGAAATGGGCCTCGACGATATGCACGTCGAGTTAACAACTGAACGACTATTTTCAGTGTACAGCGTCACTATTTCGGCGCGTTGTTTCAGTATGAAGCGATTCATGGTTAAAATTGTACTGAACTGACGTTTTAAAAACATGTCTACTCAAGTCAATCGTTTGATAAATGTCAAAGTTATTCAATGTTTACATACCGACATAAAATATGGCGCACCCTGTACACATTTGAGATACGTAAATTCAAAGAAAAAATGATAATACATTGACAATCACGTATCCTCAAAGGTTTTCGTTGGATTTAAAACCATTTCTTTACTTAGGAAGAAAGTCTGCAAGCCGACTTTTGGCAACCAGATATTTATTACGGGAATGTCCATGAGTTAGTCTCTGATGACCAAATGTTTCTTATGACGGGTTGATCATTAGGGTTTTTTTCGGCGTGTCTATGCATCTAAACGCTACGCACTATCTGAGGGGGACGCCAACCCTTAAATCAATCACGCTTTTCAGTTTGTTTAGTTTTAATATTTAACTAATGAGGACTCGCTGCACAAACGTTTGAAGACTCACTTTTTACTTTCACGAGAGAGGGAGTAATGCATCGAGAGCTTGGGTTTTGTACGTTTTCTTATCCAGTCTTCAACTACAATTCGCCAAGTCAGGGAGAAGCTTCGAGAGAACTCTCCACACACAAAACCCGTGACGTTTGAAATATATTATCAGGGGTACAAATTGAAAATGCGGGTTTGATAACAGATGGCGTTACTAACGCTATACGCATCAGGCAGTACTGTGACTATGTTCATGTCAAAGCTACGTCTTATAGCTTTAATTTTCAGTATGTGTCAATTTGTCGCAGTGTCAAATTCATAGTTTTTTTGAGCTCTCAATATGTCGAGTTTCGTGCCAACAAAACAGCATTTGCGGGAAGTTTTAATTTACTTCTTTAATTTGAAGAAAAGTGCTGCTGAAGCACATCGATTGGTCTCCGAGGCTTATCCGAGTCATGTTCCATCGGTTTCAACGTGCGAGAGATGGTTTGTGCGGTTTAGAAGTGGTGATTTTGACGTTGAGGACAAAGAGCGGCCGGGCCAAGTGAAAAAGTTTGAGAATGCTGAATTGGAGGCAATACTCAATGAAGACTCGTGTCAAACTCAACAAGAGCTCGCAGATTCATTGGGAGTGACACAACAAGCCATTTCCCATCGTATAAAAACCCTCGGAATGATCCAAAAGCAAGGACATTGGGTGCCGTATGAGCTGAAGCCGAGAGACGTCGAGCGCCGTTTTTTTGCATGCGAACTGCTGCTCGAACGGCAAAAACGGAAGGGTTTTTTGCATCGCATTGTCACTGGTGATGAAAAGTGGATCCATTACGATAACCCGAAGCGCAAAAAATCATATGGTTACCCCGGCCATGCATCATCATCGACGGCCAAACCAAATATTCACGGCGCCAAGCTCATGCTCTGTATTTGGTGGGACCAGCTGGGTGTGGTGTATTATGAGCTATTGAAATCGAACGAAACCATCACAGGAGCACTATACCGAACTCAATTGATGCGTTTGAGCCGCGCACTCAAAGAAAAACGGCCACAATACGAGCAAAGACACGACAAAGTAATTTTGCAACATGACAACGCTCGGCCACATGTTGCAGCGCCGGTCAAAACATACCTACAAACGCTGAAATGGGAAGTCTTACCCCACCCGCCGTATAGCCCAGATATTGCTCCTTCCGATTACCACCTTTTCCGATCGATGACACATGGCCTAGCTGACCAGCGCTTCCATTCTTACGAAGAAGCCCAAAAATGGGTCGATGACTGGATAGCAGCCAAGCCGGCCGAATTTTTTCGCGACGGTATCCGTAAATTGCCAGAAAGATGGGAAAAAGTTGTGGCTAGCGATGGACAATACTTTGAATAATTCATTTGTTACCATTTTTTTCAGAATAAACGTTCAAAAATAGAAAAAAATCCCGCATTTTCAATTTGTACTCCTGATACATTATTTGTCAAATTCCAAGCCTAGTTCACGCTTAACCAATTGTAGAAGACTAATTTCTTCCCCAACACATACTTTTTGATTCCGTTGGGTCAAAGCACACCAGCACTGACAACTCTCGTGGAGTTGGAAATTAATTCGCGAGATCGCTTGGTACACTCAACAGATGTCTTGATCTGATTTACGAGTTAGATATCAGATTTTGAGAACATCAGAAATAAGATCAGGAACACCGAGTGACGTAAAAACTTGATCAAACTTCTGATCCGTAATTTGCGGGTGCTTTGGGTGACGTGAAGGATTCTTGTGTATACATCGTACAGAATATAGTTTATTCGCAGGTGTGGAATAAAACATTTGAAGAGGGTCTGCACGCTTGACCGAAACGTTAATCCTGAGGACTTCAGTTATTAATCTAATCACGACTTCAAAACTCGTAGTTAGCTCAATTGTAGCCGCTTTTCTAAACGTCTCATTATTCATTGACGGCCGCTTACACTATACACAGTAGTATGTAGACGCTTTGAGGACATACAGGCGTTAATCTGTAGGAGTTCAGGATCCCGTCATGAAGGTGGGGGCTTTATCGCTCAGCGCCGTTATTATTGCTTACTTGGAAATTCAGTGTTAAGCTCCATGTGGTGACGCCAGCTCGCCACATGATGCCAGTCCATAGAGATACGCATGGAAGCAAGTACCTTTTCAGCTTCTTTGCGAAGTCTATATTTTGGCATACATTGATCGTATCACCGTCAGACGATTGATCAGCAATTTCTTGTGCCGTGCTGTACATCTGATCACACAAGATTTTTTCTGCATAAATTTTCTCATCTTCTGTTTCACCGTTCGTTTCGTTGTTATCGTTGTCATTAATTTTTATTTCTTTTATTTTGTGATTTAAAAATCACAGTCGTTCGAAACAACGAGAATCGACTCTACAAAGTATGTCCAATCCTATTGGTTTGAAATTTGAGCGGCTTTTCCGATTCATCGTTTATAAAATCGTCGTATTAAGCACTTATCTTTTCCTTTCAAAATTGGCCACCGCGAAACCATTGCCGAATAATGACATATCTAATCGGATAAACGTCGGTAGCAAAGAAGTTGATTTGTTTACCATTAATATTATTAATTAATAAATACCAACAAAAATCAGTAACAACGATTGGCAGAATTGGTGTATTTGCAGCGAATAAGAGGCGCAAAAAGTGAAGGACAATTAGAGATCTTTGATCGGCTGAAGCCATTTGGAGTGTGGGTACGCTACCTCCCTGTCACTAGTACACACTGATAAAGAAAAATGTGCGGCTTGTGTGATTTATCACGTTTCAATATACCGCTGGTCGCAGTATATCCTAATTGAAATTCAATGATTGTTTCGGCAACGCGATGCGTATATCTGCAGTTGTTCGGATCATCAATAAACACAGTTAAATTTCAGTAATGCAAGGTGATGTATGCATCCAACGAATTTACCATGTTCAGCAGCTTTCAGTAAATTCAACGCAGGATTGGCGAACTTTAAACCATATTTATATAAAAACAGTCGTTGTTTTTTTGCTTTACGCATCACTTTGTCACTCGGTAGATTTGGTGGGTTCTTACTTACAAATTTCTTGAAGCGACTAGCTCCTTTTCTTCGCCAAGTCACTGCATATTTGCGTCCATCAATAACATAGTCCACCACTTTGCGACGACGTGCCCCTTTCAACTGTCTTCGCTTTTTTCCAGAGTGTGTTTTAGGTTTAATCCCTTCATTGTGACATTTAAGAATAACATCAACGTCTTTTGCTGGTTCCTTTAATAAATTACCGTGAATTTTTGCGTTATATTTGTGACAAAAATCCTCAAACGTCAAGAAATATTCTGCAATTGCGCTTCGGTACACGTTATTATTCTTACATCCTGCTCGCAATCTCTAATACCAGGTGTATGCATAAGTTTTTTCCGGTTTTTTGGTAAAAAAAAACACGTAATTTTCAAGGAAAATTAATTTTTGTTTTATTCCAAATATTGGCCATCGGCTTCTACACATTTCACCCATCTTTCAGGTAACTTATGAATACCATACCAGAAAAACTGCTTGTCTTTTGCGGCAAACCATCCGTCGAGCCATTTTCCAACTTCCTCGAAATTGCTGAAGTGCTGCTCTGGGAGCGCGTGTCCCATTGATGCGAAGAGGTGATAGTCAGATGGCGCCAGGTCTGGCGAATACGGCGGGTGCGGAAGGATGTCCCATCCAAGCGATTTCAAGGTGTCTTTCACTGCTTTTGCTGTGTGAGACGGCGCATTGTCGTGTAACAAAATCACTTTGCCATGTCTTCTGGCCCATTCCGGTCGTCTTTCGGTTAATGCGTGGTTTAAATTAATAATTTGTTAGCGATAGCGTTGTGTATTAACGGTTTCGCCGGGCTTCAAGAGTTCATAATACACAATACCGCTCTGGTCCCACCAGACACAGAGCATGGTCTTCTTGCCGAAGCGATTTGACCTTGGTGTTGAAGGACCGGCTTCGCCAGGTGAAAGCCACGATTTTTTCCGCTTCGGGTTTTCAAAATAAATCCATTTTTCGTCACCCGTCACAATTGGATGCAAAAATGATTTCCTTTCGTGGCGTTGAAGCAGCACTTCACAAGTGACTTTGCGATCTTCTATTTGACGTTCATTCAAATCGTGTGGGACCCATTTACCGAGTTTATTGATCTTCCCCATTACTCGTAAACGTCTGCTGATTGTTTTTTGTGACACATGTAATGCTTCTGCTAATTGCCGTTGAGTTTGAGTTGGGTCATTATCCAATAACTCTTGCAATTGCTCGTCTTCGCATTTTTGTGGTGTACCAGAGCGCTCACTGTCTTTCACATTGAAATCACCACTTTTAAATTGTCGAAACCATGTCTCACATGTTCTAATCGATGGAGCGTGTTCACCATATGTTTCTACCAGCAAACGTTGACTTTCAGCAGCCTTTTTCTTTTGATTAAATAAAAAAAGCAATGCGTGCCGCAAATGTTCTTTTTCAGGCACAAAACTCGACATAAGCACTGAACGATAAAACATAGACGCTAGTTTTTGGCGGACTCAACTTGTGTGTGTTTGTAGGTTAATGTCAGACGAACAAAATGACGTATGTGTCAAATTAATACGCTGCGTACTTTTCGCTGGCCCCATCTCTTAGTTAAACCGGAAAAAACTTATGCATACACCTGGTATATTATATTTGGTTACCGTAAATTGTTTCTTGAAGTCGGATAGAGTGCCATTTTTCTGACGATACTACCAGATTAATATCCATCGAGGTGGAAATAGTCTGACTGTTTGTCATCTGATCTGTGCATACGGTTATACCGAAGTTACCATCGTTAGTGCAGAGGGTCAATTCTTTCTCTCATATATCAAATTTTTCAAAGATACTATCTTTAAAACCATTACGATTGTTATTAATAATCGTATGGATATGTGTTTGAGATTCCGCCTGATGGTGTTTGACAGATCTGCGAATATATCGGAAATTATGAAACTTCACTCAAGACAGGGTGAAAATAAACCAGACACATAGATGGTATTTTGAGAAAGCGGTTTATTATGCCTCCCGCATGTCACAAACAAATAATATAATTTCGAAAAACAATAAAAGTGAAAATAAATCCAAATTAGAGTTAATTTAGAAAGAATACAAATTATAACAAAATAACAAATTGAATTTTAACTTTGAGTTTTAGACAGCACACAATTATATTAATGGTGTGCTGAGTGTGATTGAGCCTGAGCGTAGAGAGCGGTGCGCGTGCAGCAGTCAGTGCTGCGTAGCACGCCACGCTAGAGAAAATGAGTGCGTAAGATTTTATAAACCATTCACTGCACGCTCTCAGCCGTTTGGTGAAGAGAGGTTGCAGTGAATAGATGAGAGCACTTGCAATTAAAATCGCTTGAGTGCTCTACATGTATGAGACAAGCTACGCAGGCAGCACTGCGTAGCACAATACAACATATACTGAGGATGCACAATTGAGCAGAAAATATTCACAGTATTTTCCCAGCAGGTTTACTGGGGGAAACTACAGTGAATATGAGGCACATGCGTAATTGTATTAATCAAGCAGGCAAAGCAGAGTGAGGAAAAACGTGGTACAGCCCGCGCTGCAGAGCACGTCACAGTGTGAGACTATTTATGCTGATGTACCGATATTTATGAATCTCCTCACCGTCAGTGAATTATGGTAAATTATGACGGTGTTCTCTTACCTTAATTTGAGTCCTGTTGAGCACGATAGCTGAGTAGATCCAGTGAAGAGCGATGAAGAATATCCACGAGAAGCAGAGATGAGTGCGCTGTTCCATGCGGTCTTTACGTAAAAGTGTCTCTTTTTCCAACATGGCTGCGGGATATAAAAGCGTCGTTGGGCGCTGAAGTCAGTTGAGCGACATAGCCGGTGAGCGAAACCGAAGTCAAGCGAGAGTGACATCCTCTCGCTCGACGCGGCATGCCAACGAGGCACAACCTCGGCTCCGCGAAGCCCTGCCTCGGCTATCTCCGCCCAATCGAACGCTGCGTGCCTGAGCACAGCAACAGGTCGACGCACGACGAATATTGATCGCCGTGCGCCAGCTGATTATCCAACAATATGCTTTGGCGTCATCTTCGAACCTTTATCTGTCATTAGTTTGAAAATAATTTGGTAAACTTCATTAGGTGGTGAAAGTACGTATCCTTTATCGAGGATAGCGCGACATTTGGCATTCGACAAAATTTGTTGCAATGCAATTTCATCGTACCCCGATTTGAGCTTCATTTTGACAAGCGAGTTTGTTAGCTCTATTTCTTATTTGTCATTAAGTTTGAAATACGCAAGTTGTATACTACCTCGATCAAAAAGTTTTTGGACCGGCCACCGCGTGGCGCTGTCAGGCACCCGATTGGAATATTTTTTTTGTTAGGTTACCACATCTGTCATTGACACTTCCCTCCAAATTCAGCGTCATAGCTTGACATTTGTAAAAGTTACGCTGTACTGACAAGGGGACCTCCAGGCACGTGGAACACCGATTCGGATCAAATTTTTTTGACAGGTAGGTCGCACCCAGGGATGCAACAAGTGCAAGTAACAGGATGCACTTTTCAGATGTTTTCGAAATATAAAATATTAAACATTTCCGAGCGTTCATATACTCTCTGCGTTAAATCTTATTCGACAAGGGCGCGTAGCGTAGTCGACAACGTCTCCGCTTCGTAAGCGCTGGATCGCCAGATCGAATCCCGGCGCGAACTTTTTATTATTTTTATTATTATTATTATTATTATTATTATTATTATTATTTATACAAGGAGTTGCGGAATCCTTTTTACGGATATCCTCCAGTCTTTTGAACTGGGGGGGTATGTGGGACTCCCAAAAAAATAGGCCTACCCACTAAACCGCCCTCTCCTTGTTGTCCTCCCCCAGACCAGGAACTATTTTGGTATTACTTCTGGCTGGGGGTTCTGTCCGTGTTCGTCCGTTCGTCTTGCTGTCTGTAACCTGTCGCGTCACGTCAGTCTGTCTGCTCGGTTAGGTGAGGCAGCCGTCTACGTTTTTTCGTCGCAGTATCGTCTCTGTATAGGTGGCAACTAGTTGCCACCATTCTGTCGAGTGGAGCATCACCTGAACAATGTTGTCCGGGGTGATGCTGCCAACAATCGTCTCCAGTTCCAGTCGGAGTCCTGTCCAGCGGTCGCACACAAAAAATGTGTGTTCCGCGTCGTCTCGTTCGTGTCCACAGTACTTACAGTCTGGCGTCCGTACTCTGTCCATGTTATAAAGGTACCGTCTAAAGTAACCGTGTCCCGTCAGGAACTGGGTGATGTAAAAATTTACGTCCCCAAAATCCCTTTCGATCCACGGTCTCAGGTCCTTTATTAGTCGTCTTGTCCAGTTGCCTGTCGCTCTTTCTGTCCATTGTTCGTGCCAAGTCTGTATCGTCTTGTCACGTTCCGCGACTGCCGCATCCTCCCGTCTTATGTCCGCGCTTCTCCCGTAGATCCTCTTTCGCTCGAAAGCTAGGAGGTCCACGGGGATTACGCCCGCAACCACCAAGACTGCTTGTGCAGAGACAGTTCGGTAGGAGCAGGCGATCCTCAGCGCACCCTGTCTTTGTACCGTTGTCATGGCGTGGCAGTACTTCTTTGTCTTCAGGGCATCTGCCCAGATCTCCGCGCCGTACAGGAGGATCGAGTGGGCTGTCGTCATTAGGAGTCGTTGTTTTCCCGGTCTCGGCCCGTTTGTGTTGGCCATTAGGCGGCTTAAGGATGCTATTCTCTTAGCCGCCTTCTGGCATGTTTTTTGTATATGAGGCCAGAAGGTCATCTTCGTATCTAGGGTCACTCCCAGGTACTTGACTTCACCTCCGGCCTTGATTTCATCCGTCCCGACCCACATGGGTAGTCTCGTCTGTATGCGTCTTCTGCTAAGGAAAGTCAGTTCTGTCTTTTCTGTTGCGAGTTGTAGTCCGTGGTCCGTCATCCAACGGCCCACTTGCCGCATCGTCTGGTTCAGTTTTTGCTGTGCCAGGTCTGGAGATCGCTCGGTGATCACCGCCGCCACGTCGTCAGCGTAGGCGACAAGGAAAACGCCAAGCGGCAATTCCAGCCTGAGCAAGCTGTCGTAGAGTCCGTTCCAAAAGTCTGGTCCCAGTATGGACCCTTGTGCAACCCCCGCGGTGATTTGTCTCGTCACCGGTCCTTCAGTCGTCTCGTACGTGATCCTTCTGTTTCTTAGGTAGTCGCCCACCACCCGAGCCAGGTAAGCCGGAACCCCGAAGTTGCCTTCAAGCGCCTCCAGGATGTCAACCCACCTGGCCAAGCTGAAGGCGTTCCTGATGTCCAAGGTCGCCAGCAGAACTATTGGTCGCGCTGCATGGCAATGTCTCTCCAAATCCAGGAAGGAATCGACCACTTTTTGAATCGCTCCAATCGTTGATCGTCCCCTCCTGAAGCCGAACTGCCGGTCTGAGAGGCCTCCGCTGGTCTGTATCGCGTCCGTCAGTCTCGGTTTTAGTAGTTGTTCATAGAGTTTACCCGTTGTGTCGAGTAAACTCAGCGGCCGGTAGGCTGACGGCGTATTGGGGTCGCCCTTACCCTTAGGGATAAGAACTAGCCTTGCCGTCTTCCACCGGTCACTGAACGTTCCCGTCGTCAAGCTCGTGTTGTACAGGTCAAGAAATATCTCCGGCCTCAGGCGAACCATCAGCCGGAGAATCTCCGCCGGTACTCCGTCTGGTCCCGGCGCCTTGCCAGTCTTCATCGCGGCAGTCGCTTTGGAGAGCTCCTCCGCGGTAAATATGGGGGCCGCCGGGGCTTCCGTGTCGTCTGTCACGTTCGTCCGTATCGGGTGAGTCGGAAACAGTCCGTCAACAATCCGTTCTGCGGTTTCGGCATCTTTGAGTTCAAGTGGAACTCGGGCCCCTAGTTTGCCAGTCACAATTTTGTAACCGGTTCCCCAGGGGTCTTCGTTCACCTCCTCGCAGAGCTGCTTCCAGCATCGCGTTTTGCTGTCCCTTATGGCGTTCGTAAGTGTTTTTCGTGACGTCTTGTAAGTGGCTTGGAGGTTTTCCCTTTCGGGTCTTCCCCCAGCCCTCGTAACTCGTCGGCGGTTTGCCAAGCAGAGCCTGCGCAGCCCGGCTATTTCGTCCGTCCACCAGTATTGTGGTTGCCTGTTTGGTCTATGTCGTCGTTTCGGCATTGTGCTGTTGCACAGCCGGTCCGTCAGTTTGGCCGTCTCGTCCGTGAGTCTTTCCGCCCTTTGCCGGCCAGTCAGTTCAGGGGGGACTTTCGTCATTGGTGCTGGTGCTGCCGCCAGCTCCTCCGAAAATTTTCGTAAGTCGAGTTTGTTGAGGTTCCACCTCGGGGGGTATTGGGTCCTCGTCCGTCTCGTCGCCGTTTGTCCTGCCACTTCGAAGACAATGTACTGGTGATCGCTGGCCGTATAGCCGTCGAAAACCCGCCACTGTCCTATCCGTGGTGATATTCTGTCCGATGTCATTGTGACGTCAGGGATGGAGTTTCCAAACCCTGGTCGTCTGTACGTTGGTACGTTTCCCGTATTTGCTACCACCAGGTCTAGTCTTGCGGCCATCTCCAGCAGCAGCCGTCCACGTTTGTTCGTTGTTGTCATTCCCCACTCGATCGCCCGCGCGTTGAAGTCTCCCCCGATGATAACGTCTCCAGGCAGATTCCTGATTCCGTCTTCAAGGAGCGCCACTTTCCTCTCGAAATCCGTCGCGGCGCAGTTGGGTGTCAGGTAAACGCTGACGTAAGTGACAGCGCCGACCCTTGCCCAGACGTAATCGTCCCCGACACCGCAGTTAATTATTCGAGATTGGGCAGCGCCCCTTACCCAGATAGCTGTGGTCTCTGTCTCGTTCGTAATGTACGTTTGTGTCGTTCTTCTCCTGTACGGTTCGCACAGGATCAGAATGTCGGCGTCATGTTCGTCAGCTATCTGTGGTAGTAGCATGTCTGCTGTCCTACTCCTGTTCAGGTTTCCCTGAACTATTCTGTCCGTCTTCCGGCCTGCTTCCTGCACTCCTCCAGCGCAGCCCGGAATACCGCACACCTTCCGGTTCCCGCAAGGTGCGCTACGTCCCCGTGTCCCGTCTCAGAGCACAGTGGGCAAGCCGGTCTGTTTTTACAGTCCGTCGCGTAATGTCCCGTCTCGCCGCATTTCCTGCAGTTCTTTGTCCGATCCGCGTTCGTGCAGCTCGTCCTTGTATGTCCGTAGCCCAGGCACTTGTAGCATTTGGTCACCGTCAATCGTTGTCGTAGTCGGCATCGCACCCATCCTATCCCGATCCGGCCCCGGTCCAGCAGCACCTCGGCTTCCCGCGTCTCGAGGTCGCAGACTGCCATGTACTGCTCGGCCCGGTTCGGGCCGAAGATGTGGACTCCAAAGTCGCCGTCTCGTCCCGTTTCTCGTCTCAGTGCCCGTATCACGTCCTCCGCGGTGGTAACGCAGTCCAGGTCCATGATCTCCAGTTGTGTCCTAGAAGTCACGGTCCTTACACTGCCCGTGTCCCCAACCGCGTCCTGTAGTGCGCGCTCAAACTGTTCTCGTCCGTCCGTGTCTGTCTGTATCTTGATGAGACACCGTCCGTCCTTGGTCTTCCTTAGAGCCATCACCTGTACATGACTGTTCGTCGGTTCGACCGTCGTCCTTATCTTCCGTACGATGTCCGAGTACGTGTTGTCTTTCCCAGGTTTGACCAGTACAGCCGTTCCCCTATGTTTGTGGGTCGGTCTGCGCTTTTCAGCCTGGGTCGGTACGTTCGTCTCGTCCGTTTTGTTTTTCGGTTCCGTCGTTTTTTTCTTCTTTTTTCGTTTCCTCACGGTTGTCCAAGTTTCGGCCTCCTCCGTTCTTGGGGGTGTCTTCTGTCGGGCCTCTGGTGGGGTCTTCGTCGTCTCCCGTTTCCGTTTCGTCGGTCGCGTCGCCGGTTCCGTTGTCTCCGTTTCTGTCTCTGTCAGGTCGTCTGCCATCATTTGTCCCTTCGAGGCTGTCCTGCTTTGCATGTTTAGCGCAGCGTCGGCGGCCTCAAGAATCGTCTTAATGCCGGTTTTTACCGCCATATTCATATTTTTCTGTATTGCCGCTGCCTCTTCCATTTTCGTCGCGGTCTCATGAATGAGTTGTAATAATTCTGTCAAATCGGGTTGGTTCTTATTGTAATCGTCGAATGAGGAGGTTCCAGGTTTTTCTCGATGCTTCCTTATATTTCCGACGACAGGTGGAACCGTTTTACCCTCTTCCATGGGTGGCGGTGTCGTTTCTCTCTTTCTGTATCTTAATTTCTTTTTCTTCTGATGTAGAGATCGATCTTCCGTGCCTGTTGACGAACATGACTGAAGTATACTTCTCTTTCTCAGGTTGACACTTTCAGTCACGTTCGCCAAGCTATCATCGTTCGACTCTCCCTCGATATTGTTCGTCGCGAGTTCTCCGATTGTCTTGAGTTCTTCCTCGGTCGATGTTTTTTCCAACTCCTTCTTCTGCTTAGGTTTTATTTCTTTTAAAAGTTTCTCCATATTAATCCCACGAGTAGGTCGGAATGTAGGTCTGCCTAGGCAGAGCCGCCTTGTCTAGGTAAGGTGTAAATACTGCAGGGTTCCACCCGGTGCCCTGCAGGGATCGTTCGCGACCGCTTTAGTTTACATCATTGCGGCCATGCAGCCGTAGGCACGATGCCTTCCACCGTAGCTTTTGATGTTGTGTGTTCTTAGTCTGCCTGCTCCCCATGGACCTGTCCGGCAAGGTTAGACCTGCCAGGGGCCAGAGCCCCCGCCGGCTGAGCTCCAAAGTTCATTGCAGAAACGCAAGCCCCCCCGCCGCGGCAAGGCGACACACTTGGGAGGGTTTATTATTATTATTATTATTATTATCATTATTATTATTATTATTATTATTATTAAATCATTTCTACGGCAACTACTATGCGATTATATTAATATGTTCGTAAAGGAATGAATAATAAATAAGTAAATAAATACATGAATAAACTATTTAAAAAAAGGTACACAGTTCATGATTCCGACTGTAAAGATCATTCCACCAAAGTGCACTCCGTTAGTGCAACCGTGCGATGTATATTTGTACCGCCAAGTTCAAAATTTTATCAAGAGACTTCAGAATTGTCCTTATATCATCGAACAGGATAGGGACATTAATTCTAGGGAAGACTGTATCAAAATTCAATCTATTGTTCACCATCAACTGTCTTCTCCGATATTTTGCGACATGTTACAATACGCTTGGTTCACTGCCAAACTATATGACGACAGGAGATCTTTTCTAAACGTTAACAAGGTTTGCTTCGCGATTGACGTCTTGAAAAAGCCTTGCGGATGCGGAACTCGGCATTTATTACGTGCGCCCGATGCCGAAATAATGATTGTTTTCCATGTTTTTATGATCAGTACCACCCTAGTGCTTGTAGTTGTGATAACCAATGAAAAGTTAATAAAAAGATTGGTTATTCTTTAAACTCGTGTATACATTTGTCACAATTCTCTCCCTACCTTTCAACTAAAAAATAAATAAATAAAAAAAGCTGCTCGTTTTTCCTTATAACACCAAAATGATCCACAATAAAAAAGATTTATTCATTCCTTTACGGAAATATTAATATAATCGCATAGTAGTTACCGTAGAAAAGATTTAATAATAGTAATAATAATAACAATAATATTTTCAAAAGTCCGCGCAGGGATTTTATCGGGCGATCCAGCGCTTACGAAGCGAAGACGTTGCCGACTACGCTACGCGCCCTTGTTGAATATAATTTAACGCAGAGAGTGTATGAACGCTCGGAAATTTTTAATATTATATATCTCGAAAACGGCTGAAAAGTGCATCCTATTATTTGCACCTATTGCACCCCTAGGTGCGAGCTATCTGTAAAAGAAATTTGGTCCGAATCGGTGTTCCACGTACCTGGAGGTCCCCTTGTGAGTATATCTACCTTTGTGCGTGTTTTCGATTTTTATAAGTTTGAAAATGGCATCAACTGTGCATCAACGAGTTTGCGTTAAATTTTGTGTGAAAAACGGATTTAACGGTCGGCAGACCTTGGAAATGTTGGAGAAGTGTTTCAGCAACGATACTTTTTCGAGATAAAACGTTTTTCGGTGGCACGAACGCTTCAGAAGTAGCCGTGAGTCGGTCGAGGATGACGAACGCAGTGGCAGGCCGTCGACGTCGAAAACCGATGAAAACTTCGATAAAATCAAATAAATGTTGGCCGAAAACCGCAAATTGACCATCAGAGAGCTGGCAGAGGACTTGAACATCGCTTATGGATCCGCTCAAGACATTTTGATTAGTGATTTAGGCCTCAGACGTGTCGCTGCAAAACTGGTTCCAAAGGACATCAATTTCATGCAAAAAAAGAACCGCGTTGAAATCGCAAAAGACATGATTTCCAAGGCCGAATCCGACCCAACATTTATCAAACGGATCATCACTGAAGACGAGACGTAGATTTATGAGTATAACATACAATCCAGACATCAAGCTATTGAATGGCGTGCACCGAATGAGCCGAGACCGAAAAAACCACGTCGTTTTCAGATTACAACGGTGTTGTGTATCATGAATTCTTGCCAAAAAACAGATAGTTAGCAAAGAGTATTACTTGGGCATTATGAGACGTTTGCGTGAAGCAATTCGCCAAAAAAGACCGGATTTGTGGGAAAACAACTCGTGGATTTTGCATCACGATAATGCATCGTCGCACAGTGCGATCCTTATGCGTGAGCTTTTGACCATAAACAACACGAATACTATCCAGCAGCCTTTGAGTTCACCTGATCTGGCTCTCTGCGACTTTTTCCTGTTCAACCGACTTAAAAAACCGCTTCGCGGAACGCGTCATGAAAACTCGAAGACAGCGCTGATGTATATAACGAAAATTGAGTACCGAGGGTGTTTCGAGGATTCGATCAAGCGCTGGCGTAAGTGCGTTGCAGTCGATAGGGAGTACTTTAAAGATGACCATATCAATTTTGATAAATAAATTTGTATTTTCGATTTTATGAATAAAGTCCTACAATTTTTTGATCAAGGTGGTAAATGTGAACAATATAAATTTGTAGAAAAAAGAATCGTAAACTATGTTAAAATAAAGATTTGGCAAATTAAAAAAAAGGCATAATAGACAAAGAAACTAAATTTATGCCGATAACGAGCGAAGCCAAGAAAAACTTGAAAATTTAAAAACTACATTTGAATTAAAACTACATAAGAGAATAAGAAGATGCGCAAACAATGCCGAAAAAGGATTCCGCCAATTATAACAACAAAGTGAGAGCAAGGAAGTTAAGAAGCAAACACTAAAACCATGAAACAACGTAACCAGAATTACAAACGTATATTTTGTTTTTTATATGCATACGAAATATCATAGAAGACGAGAGTAACGCAGTCGAAAAGCGAATGCGCCGAACAAGTCTAAGTGAGCCAAGAACCAGATCGCAGTTACAGTGATCTCGTCAACAGAAGCACATGCGTTTAGGCATCGACATGAACACTCCCTTTTTGGGCCTCCCACCAAGCGATGTACGCATGCGCTTTGGTTTCAACAGTCTAACAACGGCGCGACATGCCCCCACCACACCATGCTCTCTTTTCGATTTTTTTCTGTAAACTCCAATCGGATGCACGAATAGGTTGGGGATTGTAAGGTGCCCTCGTTCTATACAAACTTAAGCCATTCGTAATTCAATATACTTTTGTCAAAATACTATTACCAAATAAAACTATTTGGTTTTATTGAATATAGACATAAAAATAATGCTTACATTATAAATATACTACTAATAATAAACAGGGCGTACAACTCACGAGTGGTAAAAGTGAAATATTTTTAGTATTTTAAAAAATGATCATTTTACGATATTTTAAGATTGAATTTTCCAATAAAAAATTCATTGAACTGCAATAGTCTGTCTAAAACGAAATTAACCTAAAAATAATAACATGTTCACAATTTCATACACATAACAATCAACTCGGAGAAGAAAATGCCATACAACACACACAACGCAATACACATGGCACGGTGATTCGCCGCCACATCACTTCAAAAGAGCTTTGACAAAGTGTTAAGGTTAAAATAAATAAAGATATCGCAACTTAAGTATGGTACAATGATGCACGGGTATTCTGGTTTCCTGTAAAAAGTTTATATATTGGGGAAAAGAAAGAGTAATTTTTGGATTGCGAGAATTGCTAACTGATTACAAACGCCAAATTTTTTATTCTTTAAGGCTTTTAGAAAAGGAAAAAATCAGTCCTTCCGCTAGTGAATTGCAATTTTCTCTACATTTTCTCCGAATTAAAAGCGCATGACAACCACATGCACTCAGGAGTAAATTAAGTAATTTTCAAGAGATTTTGAAAATCAATTGATTTATAAACAAAAAAAATTATCTTTTAAAATTACTCGATATTTACTTTGAATATTTTGTGTTATGCCGGTACCGGGTAATTGGATTATTCGGTATTCGGTCTAATATTAAAAAGTTATTATTTTTGGGATCGTTTGCCGATAAGGAGATGGATCTCGAGTTATCGATGAAAACGCGAATTTATATAAATGGAAGTATTTATTATAGGCAACGCTAACTTTCCGTTGTCTATCTAAAAGTCAATAAAGGAATGTACAATAATTCATAGTTTCGAGCATTTGACGAGGAACCAACCATTCTCTGTTGAGTCTAGTTTATCACTTCTTTTAGTAAAGCAGTTGCTAACTGCGTTTGCGAAAATCCCTTAGTTGGCAGCGTTTACTTTAGTTTATCGTAGATCGCCTAGCGAGTCGCCTCATGCTGCGTCGGCGTCTACCTCGCATCCTGTCTTGTACGAGTTCTATCTTTTAGAATTCTATATCTAGCTGTGTCAGCTAAGGAATATTCCTGAGAGTACGTGAAGTGGAATATTCAGCGACACAACACTTGTTATAGAAACTTTTGCTATTCGCTTTTATTCGGGGGATTTTAAATAATCAAAAATATAAAAAATTATATCTCTAGAACCTATAAGTATACTGCGATTGTAGTTTGTTTTTCATGCAAAATAGGTATAAATAACAGGTGCGATAATAGGTGCGCAACTAAGTTCCCGCTGATTTTCAAGAGATGGCTCCAGTAGTAAGTACTGGTCGATTGGGACATAACCAAAACGCCATGAACCAAGCTTAGACATATGGTAAACAAACCGCTTTGATACACTAGTGATTTTGTTTTTGCGTCATATACTTTTGGTTGTGTGAAAATGTCTGATTTTTTGCCAAATAATCGTCATTTGCGGGAAGTGTTGCTTTTCTTCATTCATTCGAAGAAAACGGCGGCTGAACCGCATCGAGAACTCCAAAAAGTTTACGGAGATGCTGCTCTAAGTGAAACAACATGCCGTAATTGGTCCCGTCCCTTCAAAGACCGTGATTTTGATGTTGACGACCGTTCGCGTGAAGGAAGGCCAAAAATCTTCGAAGACGCTGAATTGGAGGCATTGCTCGATGAGGATCCGTGCCAAACGCGAAAAGAGCTTGCTTCAGCATTAGGAGTTACCCGTCAAGCCATTTCCAAGCGATTGCATGCGTTGGGAATGATTCAAAGACAAGGAACTTGGGTTCCTTATGATTTAAAGCTAAGAGACGTTGAGCGTTGTTTTTTCGCCTGTGAACAACTGCTCCAGCGGCAAAAAAAGAAGGGTTTTCTTCATCGCATCGTTACGGGTGATGAAAAATGGATTCATTACAGCAACCCAAAGAGAACAAAATCATCGTCGTCTACGTCGTCGGCTCGGCCGAATATTCACGCTGTGAAGATTTTGCTGTGTATTTGGTGGGTCCAGGGGGGTGTTATTTATTATGAGCTGTTGAAATCGAACGAAACCATCACTGGGGAACGGTATCGAACTCAATTGATGCGATTGAGCCGGGCACTGCGCGAAAAGCGGCCACAATGCGAGCAGAGGCACGAACAAGTGATTCTACAGCATGACAACGTTCGGCCTCACGTTGCCAAACCCGTTAAAACTTACTTAAAAACACTCAAATGGGAAGTCCTACCCCACCCGCCATATTCCCCAGATATTGCGCCGTCCAATTATTACTTGTGCCGTTCGATGGCACATAGTCTGGCTAATCAGCAGTTCAGCTCATATGAAGACATCTCAAAATGGCTTGATTCGTGGATAACCTCAAAAGTCGAACGCTTTCACTGTGACGGTATTCGAGCTCTGCCAGAAAGATGGGAAAAAGTTGTCGCTAGCGATGGGCAATATTTTGAATGATTCATTTGTAACCATTTTTCACAATAAAATTGCATTTTCATTAAAAAAAAAAAGCGGGAACTTAGTTGCACACCTAATATTACAGTACAAGAAAGAGGAATCAAAATTACAATGTATGCGTTCTCGAGCTGCCGACGAAGAACTAACCTGTCCCGTTCGAATCTACCTTTAGACTCTAATATTTCGGACGAGTTCAACCCAGGATCAACCGTTCAGGTTGACGTGAAAATTTAGACTGATTTCGGCCAAGTGGCTTCTAACCACCTTTGGCGAAATTGATTACGAATTAACGAACGATTGAGTACGAATTGCATCACTTTGTACATCAGCACCTTCTTTCTCCTTCGTCGTTCTACTTCGTGAGCGGCTTACTTACCTACTCGCGACCAAGCGAAGGAGGAATAATGCTGCAACAAATTAATGGAATTTGTCGATGAATCTGGGGCATAACATTATTAATAATTATTCAAAAATAATTAGAAGGCAGAACTTTTTTGAATTTATGCACGATTATTGAAAGTATAATGTTATACTTGCACGAAGTCCCAAACTTACGACAATACATTAGCACATCATAATAATGTAGCTGAATTGTTTATATAAGTTATTAAAAATTATCATAAAAGTATTAAAAGGCAGAACATATCTTGAATTCATCATTAAGTCCGAAATGTATGATATTGCGCTTGAAAAGAGATCCAACCTGTCGATATAATTTCTTACGGATAATTATCCCGGTCTTGCTACGTTACTATTTGGAAAAAGATCGGTACTAAAATTTGTTTACGCAGTTCTAAGGACGAAACAATTGTTGTCTACCATGTATCATAGAACTACTGTGCTCGCCAATATCACTGGAATTCGATGGTTTTTAAAAATGATTGGCTACGGGAAGTTGGCAGATAATTATTTCAATTCACTTGTTTTTGGTAACACCACTAGATCTATTATTAAAATGTATCAGGAACTATAGAACTCCGTTGCATGCGAATAGAACTCGCGTTTATTTTTCATCTGCTGAAAATTGATCTGCTAACTTCATGGACATACCATAATGAGAGATATTGTCAAATGTCTTGCTGAAATCAAAAAGAATAAGTACTCTTAAAAGATGGTTGTCAATGCTTTTTTTACATCATCAGATAATCTAAGGAGGGCCATTTGAATGCTGTAACTCGATCGTAAGCTGAATTGTATTGAGTTGAGTATGCTGTTGTCTTCGACATATCCGTCGCTCGAGGAGTTTCGAAAGTTCCGGAAAATTTTTGATAGGCCTAGTGTTTGAAAGAGATCTAGGAGTGCGGATCTTGGATACAGAGAGTATTGCCGTGACTTTCCAGGCCCTTGGGACGATAGACAGTCTTAAAGAGTGATTGAAGCGATATCTAATGAACGGGTCAGTACGGGAAAAGGCGGTTCGAATAGAGCGAGATACGGTCAAAACCAGTAGCATAGTAATAAGGAGGGGAAGAAACTAAGCAGTGATTGATATCAAGTGACGAAACAGGTGAGAAAGAAAAGCATGGTCCCATGGCGTGCACAGAGGCAGTAATAGTCGCGAAATCATTGGACAAGCAGGATCGGGAGAAAGCAGATACATAAGCATAAATGATATTGAGCTAGTTTGACGAAAAGAAGTAGGGAGGTAAGTTTGGATTTTACTAGCCCGAGACGAGCTAAGACTCTCCACATTTCACTAATGTCCTTAAGGCTGTTGAAATGGTGGGCCATCAGGGACGGCCAAGGGTTTTAGCAT